>JAAWXA010000014.1:13906731-14159931 GCA_038090715.1 Florisuga fusca
TTTTTTTTTTTTTTTTTTTTGGTGCGGTTTAAACTCTGTACGGAAATTGCCAAATTTCATTCGGAGGACTCGCAAGGGCCTCCGTACAACCGCATTCCTTCAGCTCCCGTTTCCAGGGCAGTTGGGAAATAAGGCGCACACGTCTCACCCAGCGATAGACCTACATCAAACATTGCACAATCCTTCCATAAATGTTCGCTTAATTTTTTTTTCCCTTCCTTTAAAGATGAGGTGGCTTTGGCCATGCTCAAACCTCTCCTGTTTGCTTTCTGCAGGTACTTGCGTAATCGATTTATATTGGTACAAGTGTTTGTGCAAACCAGATTTCAAAATCTGATGTTCAAATGCTTGTAAGGATTGATTTTGAGCCCTTGTTCAACCCTACTATACCTGATGAATCCCAAAAAGCTGCTCTGCTCTCAGAAATGGGTTTCTATTGGTCCTTAGGATAAAACCAAGCTCACTGGTGCAGACAGGGTTTTCTTACTTTGCATGTGTGTCCAGACCAGCTTCACCCACAGGTTGCATGTTGGTCTGTTAACACTACAGAAACACCTGCAGTTGTCTGGTGGAGATAAAATAACAACTGTGATGAAAGATAAGTTGCTTTTTGTCATTACTCAGATGAAGAAAACTCACGGTTTTTGGAAACTTCTCGGGTCCAATAGGTTTTGATGTCTCCCTGTGGGCATTTGTGAAGGGGTAGGAGTGTCCAGGGCCCGGGACTCGAAGGAAGGGGCAAAGGGCAGATGCACAGAAAGCTGTAACTGACCCCAGCAGGGTCCACTGCTGGGGGCAAGGGGACATTTCCACAGGCCACCTCTCTCCTGCAGCCTGCTGCCACCAATTTATGGACTCCAGCTGTGCTCTGACCTTGCTGCCAGCAGTCCCAAAGCACAGAAGGGGAGCAAGTGCTGCCACAAGAATTAATGAATCCTTTTTGATACACTGCCAGGGCTTTGTGGGAGAAGGGCTACATCCCTGAATGGCTGAGGGGTGACACTCCTACCCCCTTGGTCCATCTGCTGCATCACAAGCAGGGGACCAGTGGCCGTGCTACTGGGGACAGGAATGGACCAGATATCCCCTGTACCCCTTCCCTTCTCACCATGCACTGTGGCTCAATTGGAAGAGTGACTCCAAAATGTCCAGAATTCTTCTGTATGCTCAAGTCAACCAAGGACAACTAGGAGTATCCCACCAGGACCACTCCTTGCCATATGCTAGGGATTATCTCAGAGGAACAGACAGAGGATAGTCATACAAGGTAGCTGGTGTAGAAGCGACATATCTGAAAGGGTTATGTCTAATGCAGCACATACAGGGGTAATTTAACCATCAGCACCACCAAAATATTTTAGTAACTTAAGCAAAAATTAGGTTTTCTAGACTGGAGTCCAGCTGGCTGAAACTACACATTTCCAGAGCAAGCCCACAGCACTGGTGTAGCAGTCAGTTCATTCCTCTACACCTACAGTGAGCGAACACAATTCCCGAGCCACCCTGCCCTTCTCACAGCCCTCTTGTCCTCAGGTCCTCCCTTTTTCCAACTGCCAGAAGCCTGGATGGGTGAAGCACGTCTGTCCCCACTCATCAGACACCATGTTTGCTTTCCTCACTTTTGTGAAGTCAGATGTTTTGTACCCAATTTTTGTTTTAACTTAAAAAGGGGTGTGTGTGAGTTCTACAGCAGGAGTTTGTAGAAAGGTCCATTCTGTTTCATACATGCTGAGATGGTCTACGAAAAAATTTAACATGGACACATGTTAAATAGACACATCAGAACCTTGGCTTTATGGCCTAATATATAAAGATGTTGATAGAAATTACACAGTCCACCAATTATTTTCAAAGGTTCTTGTCACTTTTTCCCTTGTGGTGTATCAAACAGTGGAATTTGTGTAAGAGAACTGGAACCCAATTCAACTTAGCTACGTTCATGACCATGCAAATCACGTCCTAACCTAGAGATGTGTTTGTCTCACAGGCTTTCTGAGGAATTCTGAAGTCTGAGTTCGCATGTAAAGACTGTCTTAACAAAAACTTTCCCTAAAAGCCCTTACTTTCTCAAATGAGGTCATGTTCTAGCAGACTTCAGTGCTCTTCCATTTTGCCTTAAACTAACCTTGAGGCAAACAGAAGACTTGCCAACATGAGTTCTTTTTCTATTAAAACATGCTCTTTCAGTATGACTATGCTCACTGCAGCAGCCCAGGATACAATTCTCATGAGCCCAACCCCCAAACCAATCAGGGTCTCTATATAATTCATCTGAAAGGATGACTGGAGGTCTGTACTTCTACTTACATTTGTACTAGGCATCTGTTCAAAAACACCATTCCAGGAACACAGGAACTAATGAAGACTGCTTTCCTATGGATTTATACCTGTGATTAATTGCCTCTGTGTCTAAGGCACAAGCTCTAATTGAAGCTGGTCTCATGCCTGGAAATTCATCTCTCCCTTATCTGGATTACTGGGTACAGACTGCAGTTTTCTTCTTCTCTCTCATTCACCTGCACACTTGAAAAAAAAAAAAAAAAATTCCAAAAATGTAGTGACTGTAAGATCTGCCAGATTTGGTTTTAATTAATGCTGAGTGATTGAATGCCATACTTCCATTGAAAAGTGAGAAAGGGTAGTGCCTACTGCATTAAAGCATGCTTAGTTCTTTCTGGTGGTAAACCCTCTGTGAACTACTGAATAATCCTACACTCAAGTTTAAAAAAAAAACCAAAACATGACTCAATATTAATTTTTAAAAAGCCAACACATTATTGAGTGTTTGTCAGAGTACTAAAGAAGCAATTATTCTGTCAAACAAATCACAATTTACAAGAAAAAGCACTTTGTCCCTGTAACTTTCAAAGCAGACACAAAAGCAAACCACGTAAGTAGGCTTTAATTAAAACAAACACAATTTTACCTTAAACTTATGTCAGCTTGCTAGACAAAAAAACCCCAGTACTTTCCATACCTAGCATTCTGTCAGTAACGATCTCAAAAACAGAGAAGTGAATTTGTTAAAAGTACTAGTTTTCTTCTGTGAGCATTAAACTCTTGATGGTTGGGGTATTTTTTGTTTGTGGGTTTTTTATTTTATTTTATTTTAGCCATATACCTGCTGTTGCCTTTAGAAGTCTTTTAGAATCTTGCACAACCCAAGTTACATTTTCTTGATCTCCAAAACTTGTCTGTAACTAGCACATGAAAAATGCAATTTTTTTGTTCCCTTGTTGTAAATTTTACTCCTACAGTACTTACTTGCAGCTTCCCACATGCCCCTAAGGGACTTCCAAATACAGAAGACATGTGGATGTAATTTCTTTTTAATTCTGTTTTTGCAAAAAGTCATGTAATCACCTGTATCTTCAATTATACTTCCCTAAAAAGATGACAGTTGACATTACTGAATATTTTCCCTGCAATGGAAAGTTACCTCTAGCTTTATATAGTCCTGTGTGAATGCTGGCTGTGCACCAACACTTACACCATGGTAATTCTTCAGGTCATCATACACTCATTTTGAGGGCATCGTGATTAATCAAAGGATTGATTGGTTTTTTTTTCATAAAAAGCTACCATACAAACTTCTGAAAATGTCAGTTAATGAAATTTTAGTATTTTTCAGTGGCTTTAAAAAAAAGCCAAGTCACCACAGACATCTGAAATAAATCTCTCTTCTGACACATTGAATTATTCAGCACAATTTCATCTCTTCTTGAAACTTTCTTGAAAAAAGAGTAAAATTTCTCAACTGTCAACCTTGTAAGAGCCACCAAAAGGAGTTTAGACAATCTTTGTGAAAGCTTATCGTTGAGTGAGAGAAACTGACTAAAAGAAAAGCATTTTCCTAAGATGTACATTCAGTTTCTTTGCAATTAGGTGTTTTTGTACTTTTGGTATTACTCAAATAATTTGAAATCACACTCATTTTAGTGCTGATGAGCAATCAAAATTTGCAGTGATCAGTCATGTTGGTTTTTGGTGGTTTTGCATAAGGGACTATACATATCCTAGGCCTGAGACATAACCATACTTTCACTTTGAACAAAAGTCACTTTTAAAAGCATTTTTGTCTTATCCTAGATGTCAGAAAATAGGTGGGATATTTTTTTTTGCATCCTGGCTTTGACAGTTTGTTTAGTTATATAGGAATATGGAATAAGTCACAGAACTGTAAAGCAGTCATACACTGTCAATATTCTGAGGCACAAGGCATCTGTAACAGTCTGATAATTACAACAGAAAACTCTATTTTGCCAGTTCACAATAATGTTTTTTACAGTTCCTACTAAAGCAGACCAGCTATACCTGGGGCTCTAAAACTTATTTTAAGACAGTTTTGAGAACAGGTGATTCCTGGTGAGTGTGAAGACTGGCATGTGAAATCCCCAACCCACTCAAGGCTGAACCCCTCACTGCTGCACTGCTGAAGCAGCCTGGAAAGGTGCTTCCCATCCAAAGAAACAAGTCCCTCTTCATTGACTAGATCCGTCCTTTAGGCAAATATGGCTACACTCCTGGAGACAGGAAATGTCTTTTGCTAGATAAACTAAGAGCTGTAGAACAGAGAACGGATTAAAAAACCCAAACACCAAGGAGGGAAGTGATAAGCAGCTGAGCTTTCAGGCACATGAGCTGCTAAGGCAGGCTGGATCCTTGTACCACAGCCTCTCCTGAATGCCCCAACTCCAGAAGCTCCTTGTGTTTCTGGATTTTCTTGCAAGGGAGATGGGGAAATAAAACCACAGGCTGCAGGGGTCAGATAGTCAAGGTTACCTGAGAAGGAAGCAGATCTGATGTTAGCTATTCTCTTGAAAAAACTTTTTTTGTTCAGATCTAAAGCTGGGATATGTCCTTCACACCAACAATCTTGTTTCAGACGGTGCTGACTGCTGTGCATGTTTCATGACTCTTTTCCCTAGAACACATAAAAAGAAAAAAAACTGCTCGCAAAATTTTACAGAAGCCTTTTCTAATTGAACAGAGGTTAAATAATTTCCCATTTTTTTGTAGAAATTAAAATCACCAACAAATAACATCTCCTGCCATTTGTACTAACAGTTCACAAAGTAGTTTAAAATTAATTCTGTAATTTCTGATGTCTCTCAATATCTTAGAGGAATACAAAGAGGGAAAATATACTGTATTAGCACCTCTGAGTGATGTTTATTTAACTAAGACATCTTTGGACTTACAGAGAAATGACAGTGCAATTTAGAAATAAGGTTTGTGGGGCTTTTTGGTTTTGTTTGGGTTTTTATAACAGGGTAAGTGAAGCTACCCAGAATGAGCAGCTGAATTAGACTAAGACACCCCAATAAAGCAGTAGGGAAACAAGCTGATTTTCACTGACTGGTGCTTGCAAAGTCAGAGCAGCTCTAGGCACACAGCAGTTCTGTCCACTGACTGGGCAAGTTGCAGCAATACAAATTCTTAGACCTGCTGAGGAATTGAGCAATGATACCAGGCATGTAAAAGCACACTGGATGAGGCAGAAGTTTTAGGAAGATAATAAACCAGGATATATATTTCTGTTTCAATGCTTAACCTCATAAACACGTGCTTACCTTGTGCCTTTCCTGTTAAGCCAAGCACTAACTCGGCATGGCTCCCTTGGTAAAGGAATGCACCCAGAGATGCTTCTTACACCAGAGATCTATTTACACATGTGCATTTAACATATAGTTTAAGAGTTATGAACAAAGTATATTAATTCCTACCTGTAACATGGAGACTGATGTACACTTAGGAGAGAAAGGAGAGCATCTTTTAAAAATATCTTCACATGCAAAAGTACATTTAGTGAAAATGAAAGAAAAGGAGGCAGAGAGGAACACCCACAGTTCAAACCTGTGGGATTCCATAGCAGCTTTGGGGAAATTTCCCAGAGGGTCAGAAGGTATTTAGCTATTCAACTCAATGCTGATGTACCCTTTGTAAAACTCTGGAATGGCCTGGCTTTCTGCTTTACCCTAAGGCACCTGGTGTCTAATTCAGTGGATCTATTCACACACACAAAAGCATCAAGAAAGATTTCCTGTGGATTTATAATTCTGAAGGAAGAATCTCTGATACTGCAACAACAGATGCCAAATAAGACTATCATGTCACTGTGAGATATGACAGTTCACATCAATACTTGTACCCTCCTGAAGCAGGCTATATTACTGTAACACTTTTCAGCAATGAGTGATGTCTTTACTGATTAGAGACACGCAGCATGGGCTTGGGTGTTTGGTCCAGCTGTATTATACAGATTGAACTTCCAAGTATCTGTATAGTATTTCATAACTTAATATAAAGTTCTTAATTGAACTTTAATTGAGGAAGAAATGTTTAACTACTACATGCAGTAACTATGGATTATCTCATGTCCAAGTTTAATATAAAAATATTCTCAAATTCACTGCAAAGCTTCATGTGACTGAGTAAAGATGCATTCATCCAACTACGAAATTAGGAATTTTTTCACAAACCAGGTATTTCTACAGCACTTGTTGAAGTGGTAAGCTCAATGGTCTCCTTTTATGGAGGTGACCCAGGAATGTCCTAAATACCCCCATGCTACCATCCTCCCCTTTTTAGGGATTTGAGAATTTGAAAAGGACACTACATATAGGTAAGGTCACTTGTGGGAAGGCAAAGTCTGTAGGTGCAGGAAGGTACTGCCTTCATGTTCAGTCACGTGTGTGGCTCAGGTCTACAGAGACCAACAGAGCCACTGGCAGATTCTTCCCCTGGCACAACCAAAGCTGACACATTCCAGAAACCAATCAATCTTTCCCCCTGTTTTTACCTTCATGCTAGATCAGGGCATTTACCCAGTACCACCTGGTGAAGATAGATCAAATACATTGTATAAATTTGGTATAAAAATGGCAAATGTTTATCCCTTCCCCCTAGAAAATCTCATAGGAATAAACTTAATTATATACACACTCTCAATCAATCGTGAGTACTTGAAAAAAGGAACACCACCCCATGTTGCAGTATCTTTTGTTATTAAAAAAAGCCAAGAGGAAACCCTTGGTAAGAGTGGAGCACATTAATTATGACAAGACATCATGACATACCAGCTGAGATGTGAAGGCCGCTAATAACACTTTTTGTAGTAATTAGTGCAAGATAGTTATATCAAATAAACAAATATTTGATGGTTGACTTCAGTGATAAACAATTCACTTGACGACATTTACATATAAATACATATAAATAAAAGCCTACATAAGTTAGGTTTGTACTTAACAAAAATATGGTCTGTAATTGTATCTAGCTGGCTCAAAGCTCTTCCTCTTATGATACTCCAGTATATGGGGTATGACAAGCATAACCATACAATTCTCAGTTTAGTAAATTACTACTCTATAAAACAGAATCATGAAAACAGCTCTTACATTTTAATGTAAAGTATAAAATTGTGTGTTTACATTTACATACACTTTACTGAACTACATTGGGTAGCTCATAGTAAAAAAACATCCCTTTTTGAAAATCTTTCAAAAAATACATCAACTGCAGATATGATCCAAAGTTACTAAGTTAGCAGCTGACATAATATCTGTAGTAAAAATATATTTTAAGAAAATACCTGAAAAAATCTAAACACCAATAAACATTTAATAACTATTTTTGAAGTAAAAATTGTAGCAAAAACCAGAATAAGCTAGCTAGAATAAGAGGAACTATTGCATACTGCTCTTTAAGAGCCATGTAGCGACGTAGAACACAAGCCGCAGATGTGGTAGGAGTTGTGGTGTAACAAAGTTGAAATTGGAGGAAAACAGGAAACCAGTTATCAAACTTCTCTCCCTCTTTATTACCATTATACTGGGAGAAGTGTAAGAAAAGACAAGAGACTCTCACTGTCTCTCTCTGAGCATATCCTCTAACACAGGCTAAAAAAAATTGGCAAAAGGAACCAAATTTTGGTTTTTGTTTTTGAGCCTTGGACAAGCTCAAAAACATTTACCATATGTACTGACAGTTCAATGGACAATAAATTGATTACACTACAAGTTGCAGGTTAACTTTAAGAGTTAACACTATTATGCAATATGAAGTGCTTTTTTTAAATATATATCTATATGATATATAGATATTTATAAAATACACGTGCAGATTTGATAGAACGAACTGTGGAAATGGCTTTCTTGAGTCTTTTCCTCCCACTAACAGATCTTTCTCTTCTGCACAAGGAGTTTCAGGATTCAACAAGTATTTCCACAATGTGATCAAGCTCATTAAGATCAGATTTACAATTAGAGTTAGAAGTTGTAGTTGTTGGAGAAGAAAACGTTTCAAGTCCATCACAGTGTCCCATTTTTGTGTTGCTCATCATGCCTGTTAGCATAGTATCAAGATCATAGTAAGAATTGTCAACTTCTGAAAAGAGATCTTCAACAGAATTAGGACTTTTATTCTCCAGTGTTTCAAATATTTGATCTAATGATTTTTGAAAGTTTCCTTTATTTTCTTGGGGGTTCTCCATTTCCCACACATTGCTCTGCAGGTTTCTCGGAGCTTGCACTGAAGAGGTTGTTGACATAGTTTCTGAACTATCTTGTGCTTGGTCATTCTCAAAGTCTTTATTGAAAGTACTATAGCCTGGAACAAGCTTTCCCTCAGCTTGTTCCCTAGATGAACGACAGAGGATATCTGTTGAAACAAGACGATCCAGGGAAGCCTGCCCTGTACTTTGTGTGTTTACCATCTGCCAAGTCCCATCTTGAGTCATTTCCTCTTGGATCTGCCGTACCGTGTTCGCTATAAGTACTGAACGACAAAGGTTAGGTTCAACCAGCATGTGACACAGCTGCAGTTTAACCAAGGACATATCTAAAAGTGACTGCCGCTGGAGATTATATGAAGGAATAGCCTTAATGCCAGCCAGAGTTCCTTCAATATCTTCTTCGCCATCAAAACATTTTCTTTTTAATCCTCGCATAAACATTGTGTCCTGTTAAAAAATAAAATAAAATAAAAAAAGAATTCTTTTACAACATCAACAGCTCGAGAGGAAGGCGGAAAAAAAAAGACTTAAATAAATCAGAAAACTTTAATCTTAAACAAATTATTTTAAGACAGGAACAACAGAATTGTCATACCAGGTTATAGCATGGCCAGTCTGGTACAACACGGGGCAGGAACATGTGGACTGGCTCCAAAAGGTAGCACTCGGGAACCAGGGGTGAGCAGGTCCACAAGTCCTGGCACTGGAGAGAGGCAGGGGCTCCCAGCTCCTGGCTCCCATTAAGCTCCATACTTGATGGAAGTCACGAGCCACTGCTTTGTACTGAAGCAAACATCTCAAACTTCACCTATTGGAGAGGCAGGTTCTCCTCACTCCTCCTGAGTTTCTACTAGCATACTCAATCTCTAATTTTGGAGAGAAAAATACAACCTGGTACACTGTCTTTAAAAGATTCGACCCCTCCAGAACATCAACATGTTTAACAGAGTGACATGAAAAAAATACCATGGGCAGCATACTTGAAAAGGTTAGCTTATTTTGGCTACGGGGAGAAGAAGATCTAGATCTGCTCCATACAGCTTGAGACATTCAACTGAGGTGCCTAACACAGTCCTTCCAGTTCCTTTGCTCAGGTGAGTAACTGAACTGTGTGATTCTAATACAAACTGTGGAAGTCCAATAAGTAGTCATACTCTGTATGGGCTTCTGTACTTTTTTTCCCAGTTGAAAGCAAACTTCCCATATTCCCAGTTTAGGTTCAACAGCTAAAAACAAGTGTGGTGCATCCAGGCTTCTTATTTGCATCTATAAACTACTTGCTGAATTTTCCAATGTATGCCTCTCATGTACTAGGCTTTTTAACTTCTGAATTGCACTAATTTTGACAACAGTGCACAGTGCAAATATTGTACCTGATATCTTTAAATACTTTTTTTTTTAATTTAGTGGATGTCACTTCTTTTAGTCTTATAAAAATTTGACTGCAAATTAAAGCTAGTACCTGTTCTTTCAATTTCTGTACCTTTGTTATGTCCCTTCCAAGTCTTCTGTCCTTAGAATACCTGTTTGCCCACTTTGGGACTTTCTTTAATGTAGTAACCCAAACAAAACTAAGTTTTTCAACTAAAAGCTGATAAACACAAAATACTATTACAGTGTCTTTCTATGTAATTTTCCATTTCCTTTGGTAAGCCCCCAACTTCTGCCTTGCTTTTCTGGTTGCTACAGAATGTTCCACGTATTTTAAGAGCTCTCTCAGCTTTTTCAGAGTCACTAAAAATCAAAGTGCAACATTGTTCCTTCCAAAATACATTACATACTTATCTTCTCTGAATACCTGGAGATAGCACAGTAGCTAGATAAACACTTGGTCTGATTCTGTACAGCACTTCTTACATTGCTGAATACATCTATGAATTAACTTTTCTTTTTATTTGCCAATTCTTTGTAAAGACTCCACTAAAGGTACAAAGCTCTTTAGAAACTGTAAGACAGAGATTATAATACAGAACATATTAACTTAGTCTTAGGGTAATTTTTCATAGACTTCTTAAAAACTATCCATGATTACCAATATATTAAAAGGTTTGGAAGTTTCTTTTAAAATTTTCTCCAGTAACCTGACATACTGCCATTAATCCCACTAACACAACCTGAGCTTCTGCTCGGTTGTGCCTTCTGTGGCACATCAACAGAAAAACTGAACTCGGCAGAAAACTTGACTTGGGTGTGTAGAAGCAGAGGAAAAAAAAAACATTTATGGATTCTTAAAGATAAACCTTCCACAGCTTTCACTGTAGTTGAACAGTTAGTATTACATTGGAAATGGTTCTTTGTCCCCCTGCTCCTGAGACTACACAGAATACTAGATTACAGTTCATTTAAGGAAAAAATGACCAACCAGTAATTGTGTTTGATGCAGTCCTTCCTCTTCTCCCATGCTACTGAGCAAGAGTCCATACAGCAACACTTAGGGCATCACCTGCCAAGTACAGGGAAGCAAGATGTCAGCCAAGTTCAGGAGATGCACAACAAAATCACTTCCCATTTCAGAAAATTATACACCTCTATAATTTGTCAGTTGCTTCAGTATCTGTATGCTCTACCACACCATTGCAAACTTGAATAGTACTAATAAACCCAGTTTACAGCTAGAGCACAAAGGTGATTTGTCCCACAATACACACAAAATCTCTGGCAGGAGATGGAAACTGCCAGTTTAAGTCCAAGTTCTAGGCTATTACCCAACCTTTGGACCAGCCTCTCCCATATCCCTACACCTCTGCCATTGAAAGAACAAACAAAATCTTTAGTGATCATCTGAAAAATTGCACACAAAAGCATACTGAAAGCAAGCCTTCATTACTTCTAACACAAGACCATGGTTTTCACCTTCATTGTACAAAACCATGTATCTCTGCAGCATCTACAGAAAAAGAGTAAACTGGCACAAACAGAAAATTGAAACATAGAAAAACCAGAGAAATTTCCTTTACTAGCACAGAACCTTTATGACTAACATTTGTTTTGCAAGATTACACTAATGAAAGCCTTTATAACTAGTGATTTAATTACTTTTATTGATAAGTTTTAAAAACACATTTAAGGCAAAATAAGATCTGATATACCAAATACAGCTACTAAACACGGGCAACAATTCCTTTAGTTCCTGAAACAGAAATGCTCCATTTCAACAGGCTACAAAAAACTTGCACAATAAAATATGTAAAGAATTCAGATACTTTTCTAGACACGCCTGCACAGTGCAAGACAGTTCAGTGTCTGCAACCAAAGCACATACTTAGAAAAGAAACATATAAAAAGGATGCATCCATTTTTGTTTTCTACTGTGGCTAGTAGTGAAAAAATTTTGAAGAGTGCCTGCTTTCAAAATTAGGGTGGAAGGAGATGACTTACAAAGGACTTGAAGGGAGGGTGGAGGCAGAAAACATGTTGCCCACAGGAAGCTGCGTACTTGCTAAAATACCACAACCTAAAACCCCCCTTGAACACACTAAAGGCAAAGTCTTTTTAGTAGATCCATAAATATTTAGCCTGTCACGTAGTGGAAACCGTATTTCAACAAATTCATAATCTCATTCTCTTTTACAGAATGAGCTCACATCAAACTTCAAGACAGGGTGATGAGGCATATGAACTACAATTCCAGTGAGACACCACAATATCAAACCGATTAAGTGTTTCTCTCAAACACCCTGAGATGCTATAAATGTTCAGAAGTTCTTATTCCCTGAGATTCAAAACAATCTATAAATAAAGACACATCTATTCAAGAGCCTGCATATGGTAACTACGTGAATTCCCTTTCAGTTTAGGGTAGCTGGCAAAGACAAAAATGTTTCAGAAGTCCAATCAAACAAAATTCCACAGCTACAGGTAAGATGATGCAGTCACAAGAACAATAAATTAAAATATTTCCTGGTGCTGTTTTGGCTGACGATCTAGAGGCAGAGGCTTTAGCTGTCTCCCATAAGAGCAGACTGACACAGGATGGGAATATTGATGGGAAGTCACAACTTTTTGGTAAAAGAACTGTTATCACATCCAGTCTGTTATCTATTAACATACTAAAGAAGAAAACAGGTTTCCTATACAATATAATAATGTGTAAGACCTGCTACATGGCATTTCAGGTTCTTTCCAAGATCAATAAACAAACCATTAGCATAAGCTTCAAAGCATATGCCCATCACAGCAATTATTTCATCAGATTCTACTAACTGGCACTCAAGTGTACGTCAGAACTTAAGTTCTCAGTAAAAAAAAATTACTATCCTCATAGCCATTTATCAGATGCAATCAAAACTTTGCAAATAAACAACCTTCCCCAGCCTTCCCTGCATTATCTCCCACAAGCATCATCTCAAGAGAACACTAAATTAAAACCTAATTAGTTAAAAGTATGCTTCTCTATTGATTTACATATTAACATACCAAAAAAGGAATCTGCTAGTGTGTAAAACCTCTCAGTACACAACAGCAAGACTGCTGGTGCTGCTCTAGAAACAAGGTGTTCAGTATTCCCTCTATAATTTCAAGCAGCATCTGTCTGTCCAAGAGGCAGTATCTAGACTAGCTATATCATCTCCCTTCTTCTACTGCTATCTGAATGTCAAGGGCACAAACTGAGTGTGTTAAAGTTAAAGCTGCTGTTTGAAACAGCTGTACAAAGAATGCTGTCAAGAACACAATATCTATCATAGCACAATACAGTATGCAAAAAAGGAGTTTATGTGAGCTTGGGTGGTCTGGTTTTTTTTTTATTTTGTTTTCTTTTGTTTTTGTTTGTTTTATTTTTCTTTTCACTAGTGGAGCACAGTATTATGCAATTCCTTAAAAGTTTTCCTTTTGGGATTGACAAATTTCCAGTCTGCTTTACAAATAAGGTGCTTGAAATTTGATCCAATTCTTACTAGAGCATCAACTTACACATTCCAGAATCCAGCTCAGTTCAGAGTCATGTAACAATATGCTGCCAAAAATATACTTAAGGGGAAACGTCACTTCTTAAGAGTTAGGATAACAGAGAAAATAGGAGATTTCAGAACTCAATCTTTAGGAGAAAGCAGACAAGAACTAGTCAGGCCAGTGCTGGAGGTACACTGAAGCCAGGTAGTTTTTCCTTCTTGTACAGACGTGAGAATAGTGATGATGGTTAGCATGGGAAGGTACTGACCCTCAGCTCTGCCACTCTAAACCCACCCCAGGTCCAAAATTATGCTTTATAACAACTGTGGGGAGAAATAAAAGCTATATGTAACATTGACAAGATGTAAAGCCAGGTACTCTTCTCCAGGCATGCATGAATGTGGTGGTTTTTAGTTGTAAGGTGGAATGCAGACACACCAGAAGGCTGCTGGACCAACCACTGCTATTCGAACCGGAACAAAGGCACCTATAAAGCAGTGCCTGGTCCACTCGCCGAGAGAAGGAGTCTGGCAGGCGCCTCTCCAGGACGCGAGGGCTTCGGGAATGGGAACCACCTCCCGCTAAAGGCCGGCTGAGGAGCAGGGCAGCCTCAGGCCCAGGGCAGGGGCGAAGACAGAGGAGCAGAGGGGTCGCGGAAAGGCAGACGCCGGCGCGGCTGGGCGGCGGGAGAAGGCGTGACCGGCGGGCGCGGCCGGGGCGGGGAGCGAACCCGGCGGGCGGGGAGCGAACCCGGCGTAGGCAGGCTGGGGAGGGAGGAAGGGAGGGAGCCCGGCGGGGGCCGAGGCGGGGGTGAGACGCGATGCGTGAACCTGGGGAGCCGGGGGAGGTCCCCAAGCACGGCACGCCGGCGGTGGGTGCTGCAGCGCTGGATGGGAGCTTGGGGGCGGAAAAGCGNTGTTCCCGCTGGGCCTGGCCGCTCTCTGCTGTCGGGAGCCGCTTCCTTCAGGGCCCGGGAGCCCCCGGCGCCAACCGCTGCCGGCCCGCCCTCGCAGCCGCTTCCCACCTTCACCCCTCCGGCGCTGCCGCCCCGCGGGGGGGTGCCAGGCCCCATGACTCCATTAGCAAGGCCTGTGGCATTTCCTGTTTGGGCCTGGCCTCCCAGCCACAGGCCTCGGAGTCAGAGGCCGGGGAAGCCGCTTCCTTGGGGTGGAGGGGAGGGAAGGAGTGAAGCTTGGCTCCCCTCCCCTCAGGAAGCCTCTGTTCCAAAAAGCTCCAACCACCTCACTGAGAGAAAAAAAAAATACACCGACTAAAACCAAACCAAAAAACCCGAAAACTTTAAACGCTGCCATGACTCCCAACTCGCTGCTGCTGCACATCTGCAAGTACTTAGGCCGATGAAGCGTTTCTCGGTCACTTTCCCGGTCTTGCAGCTACGTGCCGGCTGCCTCCAAAGCAGCCAGGAGGAGGAGGAGGGGGAGCCGGGCTTGTCCTGGTTGTGGCTGCCGGGAGGGAGCCGCAGGGGCACAGCAGCTGCTGCCTCCATCCTGCGGCTTGGGCGAGGGGAGGATCTGCTGCGGGGAGGGGGAGAGAAAGAAAATAGAGAAAGGGGGGGGGCTAGGGAGCGGGGGGNTAGGGAGCGGGGGGGGGGCTGGGGGATGGAATCAGCTGGGCTTGGGACTGAGGTTCGGTTGGAAAGGCTGTAAACAACCGAGTTGTCGCTTGATAGGAGAAAGCAGTAGGAAGTGACATGGCCAGAGCAAAACAAGACGCCTCTGGGACAAGACAGGTTACCAAGTTAAGAATTTCCCCCATTTTTTTTTTTTTTTTCCCCCATTCTTACACCGTGTTTATGACATCAGGGTGCAAAAATCCAAGTCAAAATATTGAAAGAAAAATGCCTCAAAGAGGTGTTTTCGTCCTTAATTTAGCTTGACATTGGCGACTTACTGTTTTGTTTCAAAGAATTCAAATAGGTAATCCCACAATAAATCCTGCAAGAACCTTTGAGCCTCTCTAGACTTATCTTTTGTGGCAGTGTGAGTGCTATTCCCCTGTTGCCTGTGGGATTGTTCTTTCTAGTGTTTTTTTTTTTTTTTTTTTTTTTTTCCTTTAGATACCATTAGAAGGTCTTGACATTTTTGTATGTGGGGCCTTTTTTCCCCCAATAAATTCTCCCAGTGAAACAAGAGGATGTCTGATGGCTTAAAAACCTACATAATTTGTGTTTCTGATTCAGCCACTGAAAGAAAAAATACTGAAAGGTTCTAAGCATTGTCATATTTGAAAGGCTGATAAATTATCAATGTTGCCTCAAGGTATCACAAGATTTGATTGTTCTCAGGAAAAAACTCTCACATGTGTGAGAAACAAAACTTGAAAAGTCAAAATGGAAAAATCTGGACAGACCTATGCAAAACGGTACAGCTGAAAGAATTTAATAGAAAGTAAACAAACTCTGACAGGACTAAAATAGAGTTGTAAAGAATTTCACTGAACTGTAACCACAATGTGATAAAGAGAATAATAAAATTTTAGCTACATGCTGAAGCTTTTCCTCCTCCTGCTTGTTTCAGTAAATGACATTTTAACAACAGGGTTGAAAAGAAAGGTGAAAGACTGGTAATTTCCAGAACAGGTATTTATATATTGAGAAAGCTGTCTCAGCTCATGAAACTTTTGCAGCTAAGATAATCTGAAAGTAAAAGCAGAACTGAGGCCTAAAAAGTAGAAGGTCTAGAGACAAAGCACTGAGTGGAACTGGAAAGAAACGTCTGCAATGCAGCCTGGTGGGGGAAACTGAAATGAAGACAGTAACTGCATACAAAAGGGAAAAAAAGGGGAGGGGGGGGGAGATTTAGTGGTCAGACATGGCAGGAGACAAACTGGAAGGCGATTTAGAATATGTACTCAAAGCTTCTAAACAACTGGGAGGCATTGTACCCAGTGAGATACTGCAGAGCAACCTCCTTGCTGATGCAATGGCCAACGTGGGTGAAGGGGAAGAAAATGAAGCTCCCAGCCCAGCAGAGGTCCCCTGTGAAGATGGGCCAGTACTGGCACCTGGCAAAATCTTCAGTGAGCGGCAGTTCTGAGGGGATTTAAAAGCAGTGGGCAGTGCAGCCTTTATAAAAGCCAAGGAGTGGTGAATGGGATCCTTTTGTTTGTGAAAGCAACAAGTACAGGATCAGTCATCGCTTCACCTCCTTGAGCTGGTCCAAGGTGCAGATCCATCCTTGGCACATGGTGGGGTTCTATTTGAGATGGAGCCCCTGCCCCAGTGTAGGAGAGCCAAGCCCCTTCCCTTGGCTGGGGAGGTGTTTGCTTGCTCTCGCCATGGATGAAGGGTGGGATTGGCTTCAGCCCCATGAGAGCTGCATGTGCAGAGGGGCTGTGGCAGCAGCTGTGGGAGCCACGCTGTCCTCCAGCTCTCCCCATCCCACAGCCTGCCCGCTCTCCTGGAAGCCCAGCCTGCCTCTTCCTCTGGCTGTGGCTGGTACGGGGTGGTGTGACCTGCGTGCCACGCTCCTTGGAAATCAGCCACCACTGGCTCCTTCCCAGCCCCCTTCCTTCCCTTCCGGAGCAAGGCTGTGCTGGGCTGTGCTTGATGCCTCGGGAGCTTTGCTGCTCCATTCTCAGAGCTGCTCAGCCCCTGCTGAGCTGGCCAGGCTTTCACACATCAGCTGTGACGGGAAGGCTGCTGTAGAGTTGGACAGTGTTTATAAAACCACAGAAGTCAATTGGAACTCAGTGGCTGGGAGCAGGGCTGAAACTGCAGTGTTGTTGTGTTTGGGGTTTCTTTCTTTCTTTAAAAACTGACAATTTCCAGTTTATTTATGTAGTTTCAAGCTGCGTGAAAGGTCTCAGCCCATGACATTTCCACACTACAAATGCTTATGATAGTGAATTTTAACAGTCTTAAAGGGCTAGTGTAGATAACCTTTATGTAGGTAAAGAATAAGAAACAGAAATACATGCAGAATGAAGTTTTTCTTTCTTGTTTTAATTTTTTTAAGTGAATCCCTGCACTGATATTTCTAGCCTGTGGAAAAGTCTCTCTAAGGGAGTGTTTCTGGGGCTGAGAGGCACTGTCTCTTACTCGGTGTTTGTAGGAGGCTTAGTGCAGCGTTTCACAACTGGTGGCTTGCGAGCCCTCAGATAAAGAGGGTAGGAAAGTTAGTCAGAAGGTTGCTTAAGCTTCGAAGCAAACAGTTTCAGCAAGATAGGATGCAGTCCTGTCTCAGTATCAATACTGAGCTGTCAGTGAAGCATTTTCCACTCTGCACTCCCATCTGGCTGCAGCGTTTTCAGCTGCTGGTGTGAGGGCCCAGGGGTTCACGTTGTTGGGCTGCATGGTTCAGGGAGTGCGGCTGTGCAGAGACAGGAAAATGTGTGCTTGCACTGCTGCTGCTTGGAGCCAGCCAGACATGAGTCAGCCCCGAACTGGAAGCCGTGAGCTGTTGTCAGGGCAGAGCTGTGCTCTGGTAGTGACTCTTGGTGAGAGGCTTGCGTTGGCTCAAGCTCTGGGCTGTACCAGCGTGACTGTGTGAGGTTTGGAAGAGTTTTGGCTGTGATCCCGCTGGTTCAGAATGGGGACAGAGTTTGCTTGCCTCTGCCTGCTGAAGACAGTGTGGATTTGCTCTGAGTCTGTATTGTTTCATAATTACTGTTTGATTACAGTGTTTAAGACATGTTTGTCTTTTTAATTTGGCTCCAGAGGAGGGCAGGAGGCCCACTCGTGCTGTTTCCTTTAAGCCCAACCTGGCAAATTCTGATTACCCCTGAGATAGGCAGCATTATGAAACACTCCATGTGCTTCTGCAGACAAGCACATTCCTGCAGCAGAGCTAGCCTAAAAAATCCAGGAGCAGATGGAAGAAAGGCTAAGGGGGTAATTAAATGTGTCTGTTCCCTAAGAAGTAAGCCTGTTGTAGCAGTTCAGCTGGGCCCTGTAAGGCAGGTACAGGATACAACTTCATTGCGTGTGGTCTGCAGTCACAGGGCATTGAATTTAAGAGAAAGTGGTTTTATGTCATTACAGCGTGTTAATGTGTGGACCACCAAAGATGACTGGAAGTTCTGCCCTACCTGCAGTGAGGGTAAGCTTCTCCTTCCCTGCTCTGTATTGCTCCACCTGTAGGAAGGGGCTGGACAAAGAACAGGGGGCATCTGGTGCTAGTAAAACTAACCAAAGTGTTCATAGTAAGTAAGTGAGCATTTGTGGGCTAACTGTAGCTTGGTGTTCCATGATAATGATCAAGCTTGAGTGCCTAGCAAACTGAGAATGGCATAACCAGAGTACTCCTCACACCAACTAATACATGTCTGAGTATGGCAACAGCTGGTGGGCTGTGCTGGCTCAGCTGGTGCTTAATAGCAGTAGTAGACAGGGGATGGGAGGGAGGGCATGTGGCTGACAGTACAAGGATGGCAAACCAAATCCATTCTTAGGAAGAAATCTGTCTGCCTCGGGCCACCAGCCTGAGCTGTGGGGTATCGGATCGATACACAGGGAGGCCAGGAGGATTAGAGGTGACTTGAACTAAATTATAAGCAAAGAATGAGCTAAAAAGGACTCCACAGACTAAGAAACACTGTGAGCTAAAATCAGCACTGCATTTATCCAAGTCAGCTGGTAACTTTATAGAACTGATATTGAATAGTTAAGAAGAGGTATTAATATGGACTGCAGGAAATAGAGTGGAGACAGAACACAGGAAAGCTGTTAGGCTTGTCCTAGCCTGCAAATTCTTCTGGCCTGCCTGGCTGCAGTGGTTGTGTTGAAGTTTAAGGAGCCTTCACAGACAGCTGTGGAAGTTACTGACCATCAGTTTCCTCTTATGGTAAAAAGGACCTAAAAGAAAGAGGGCTCTCATGTTACAATATTTGTTTGTGCCCCTTAAACACCAGGGTATGACAAAGTAAAAATAAGTGTTTTCAGCCAGATTTACAGTTGCCAGCCAGTTCAGAGACAGGTGAGAAATTCCAGCCATGAAACCACAAATAATGTTTATGCACTGGAAGACAGGGGCCAACAGCCAGTGTGTGGCTTTGTGTTGGTAGTGGACATCTGTGGTAGGAACAAAGCCCAGATGACATAAAGTTAAGACTTCCAAAGCTTTATCTAGTGAGGTACTAAAAAACTGCAGTAGAAACCTCTAGTGGCAGAGCACTATGCCTTGTACCAAACTACAGAGTTCTCTGGATTATGCAGTAGCAGTCAGCAAAGATGGATTTTGAAGAGCTAAATGTTGTTTGGGATTTTATTTTAAGGTTAATAAGCCCTCTTCTGGCTCATCATAGTAGTTCTGTTTTGTGTTTGTGGGGGACAAAATTGTTTTGTTGTTGCAAAAGTGTTGCATTATAAAGGTTTTCTAATAACTAGAAGAACACACCTACTTCCTTCATAACAGGAATTTCCTCTTTAGCATACATTTTGGTCACTGGAACATTATGCTGTCTGGTTCTGTATCTAAGCATAAACACCATAGGGTATGACAGTTGCTATAGCAACTAAGCATCTACTGTTAAATAGCACCCACAAGCTCAAAAACCATGTGCAGCCTGTCACTACACAAGGTATTCCTTTCTCTGCAGCAAGCAAAGTACCATATTTTCATCTTGGAAGTTAGTCTGTTTCTGATGAATGTGTTTGTGCTGTGCATGTGAAGATCTTTTTTCCTCCACCAGCTCTACCTTCCTTTGAAAACTGCAG
Source organism: Florisuga fusca (assembly GCA_038090715.1). Taxonomy (NCBI): domain Eukaryota; kingdom Metazoa; phylum Chordata; class Aves; order Apodiformes; family Trochilidae; genus Florisuga; species Florisuga fusca. The sequence continues at coordinate 13,926,813 of JAAWXA010000014.1, forward strand.
ATACTGTAAGAACAAAATAGCCTGAAGTGGTTGCAAGCTGCAGAAGTTAATGAATTATTCCTTTTCCATATATCCTTGAAGTGTGGTTCTCAGATCTTTTATGCTAGATTTGAGGCTTGCACCTTTGCTGTTCTTTGTCTTTTGATATTACAGTGTTTAACTCATGAAACCAGCCTGTTGTAAGGCACTGTGCTGCTTCTAGAAGCTGTGTCCCTGAAAATCACAATACCAGGGGAAGATTTTTCTCTGCAGTTGTGGCAAACCGGAGAGTTATGATTCAAAAGCACAGTTAAAACTAACAGAACTTTCAAGGATATGTATGTCACTTATTTATTTTAAATTTTGCCTTAAAGTTGTTAAGTGTTTGGACCATAAATACCAGGGGAAAAAAAGAAAAATAAGAACTGCTTATTCAGTAACCTAACTCTAGTGGTTAAGACTCCAGTAATGAGGTGTTGACAGCATGAGTGAAATGTGATTTTTCTTAGACACACCATTAATAGTGAAGAGAATAAAATTACGAATCAATAATTGTGGTTATAGAAGTTAATGCATTATCTTCAAGTAAAAATGACCCTCTCTACTCCTTGGAAGAGCCTACAATGACTGGAATGGCTTTTTGATTTGTTGTATTGTTTCCAAATTTTATTTTAGAATCTGGTAATTAATAGGTTAAGCCAGAAAATTTACTGGATCCACAAATTAATGCTGATGTTGATCTGGTGGTTACGTATCTGAATTACACAGTGCCTAAGAAAAACAAATATCATAAATTATAGTTCAAACAGCAGCCTTTATAGTTTAATGAAAGTATCAAAAAAATAGAATAAGAAGTAGGTAAGCTAAGGTGTGAAGAAGCATATTGAAAAATGTGATTTTCTTTTTAACTCTTTTTTCCTAAGAGAATGATTGCTAATGTCTGTCTGCCTTATCTAGTTAAAAGGTTAACCCAATTAGAAGCCTGAGTATGAACAGAGATAACAAGCTGTGAGTTAGTCTCGTTCTCTGTTCCAGTCCTGTGCCTTGGTAGGAACAACACCTGTAACTCTTGTAGCAATGAAGGGATGTTAGCTCATGGCTGCTGGTGCTCCGACAGTACCCAGTGCTCTCCCAGCAATCATTTCAATGTGTCTAATGTTAACAGGATAATACATCTTTAATTGACCTTGCTTAATCTGACTAATGAGTAGCACCAAATACCAATAGACTTGAGATAAAGTCTCCAGAGCTGCAGTGGACAGTGGTGCAGGACAATGGGGAGAGTGGTTTGCCAAAGCAAGAGGTCAAAGTGAGGATCCTGAAAAAGTGATTTAGAATTTGCTGGGTGTTTAGATCTCCTAGGGGCTGGCTCAGCTGAGTGCCTTAGATGGTATTTTTACCTTCTGTCACTTAAATCATGGGAATCATGGAAAGTTCCATCTCCATTTTTTACTGTGTAATGCAAGGGAATTGCCTCTCTTTCTCCTCATGATTTCTTACTTTCTTTTTGGTTGGTTGGTTGGTTTTGTTTGTTTGTTTTTCTTTCTTCTAGTTTTTCTTCCTGTTTGTAGCCACCATTTGAAAAAGGCTGCTTGTTTCTGCTGTAGCTGGATAAACATTATACTCCAATCTTGTGTCTGCCTCAACAGCATGGTAAGTATGAGCTCACACATCCCCCCATCTGTACGGACTGTTTTACCTAGCAGCAGCACAAAGTTTGACAAGATCAGGCTGCAAAGTTAAAGAGATATTAGAGAATTTTTTTTTTATTATTATTATTTTTTTTTTTTCTTTCTTTTTTTCTTTTTCTATTTTCTTCATTGTGAAGTCCACCATGACCCGCAGGAGAAATAGGGTAGAGTCTGGTGCCCTCTTGTGACTGAATTAAACTCCTGGAAAAACATAATCCCGTGATTTAAAAACGGTCAGGGCTTGAATTACACTGGGAAACACAAATAATTTTACCCAAAACGAAAGCTAATAGTATAGAAAAAGAGAATTAACCTCTCAGAGTAATTTTTGAAATGAAGCTTCGCTGCATGGTTCAGAATTGAGGCAGTAGACTCACAACCCATAGTTGACTGATACGTTGAATATGTCAATGATACGTAGCTTTCCTTAAAGCTTTTCTTTATGCTGGTAAATTACCTATGGTTCTGAAGCATGGACAAGTCAGGTTTATACATTAGTATTGCTTCACATCATAGAAGAATATGTCCAAGCTACATCTCTACAAAGAGATTTTTCTCCAAGTTCTTGAGGTTTGATGTCATTATCACCTGAAACTGTGGGCTGGCAAAAAAAAAAAAAAAAAAAAAAAAAAAATCTCTCATTTTGTTTTCCACCGCTTAAAGGGAAGGAGGGAAGGAGGGCAGGTATCACAGCTTTGATTTAACTTCATGTTGATTTATTTGTAATAGTATTCAGTATCTCTGGAGAAAAAATAATAGTTTCTGGGATTTTTCCTTGTACAGTGTTATTTCTCATCTTGGAATCTGACTGAGAAATGGTTCTAGTATCTGAAGCTGAATGGTAAGAAAACAAAAAGACAAGTATCTAATATAATGTCAAGCTTCCTTCCCCTCTTGTGGGAGGGGAACATTTCTGGTCAGAAGAGGGAGTGACTCATTCTTGAATAAAGCAAGCAGGGTCCACTCAGCCGTCATTAGGGAAAGCCCCATGCTGAGTTGTAAAATCACACATGCCTTTGAATTCTACTTTTGAAGTATTGAGGTCACCTGCTGACATTTCATTTCCCATCAAATCCTTTCTGTTATTACATCACAGCCTGTCTGCATCTGCCCCCATGTAAAAGGAAGTTCCCCATTCATCCCTTTTGCTTGTTTCTGATAGAAATCTCAGGTTTACACTGTCAAGACAGCACAAATCAGTCACGCTCCTGAGTTCCCTCGTCACTTAATGTACATTCTTCTTCCCTTTTATGTGTTGCTGCATCCAGTGTTGAGTTCAGTTTGAGCCTTGTACATTTGTTATCTTCATGACACAGCGATTACTGCAAGTCCTGCAGGGAAGTGCTCCATTCCATTGAGAGTTATGGACTGTCCATTTTCATAAGCCTGAGGAAAGTTTTGAACAAAAGAATTAGAGGTAGACAGGAACTCTATATGCATCTAAATGGAAAATGGCTGGATTTTTAAAAAATACTTTATAAAATGTCCTTTATCCAACATAGTGTTGTCACCTATAAATGACAAATATAAAAAAATAAAAACTTCTTGTAGTGGGTAGTGTTTAAGACAGGCAAAAAACCAACCCTAAATGTATCAAACTGGTAAGTTATTGTGCTGCTGCCTTAAACATATAAGGCTCACACTGTCAGAGACATATTCACAAAATATGGTGCTAAGGAAGTGTTTCCCAACTCATAAAAATAGTGCCAGGAGGGGAAGAGCTTGAGAGGCAGTGTGCACATGAACAGATCTCAAAGCACGAAGAATTTTAGAGATTATTAGTGGTGGCCTACCATGTATGGAAACTGCAAGAGTAAATGCTATTAGTGTTACTGATTCTTTTCAGTCCTGTACCCAAAGACATACTGTGAGCCTTGGGAACGCTTGGCCCTGAGTGTTTCCAGTCTGGAAGGCAACTCTATGGTTTGATGTTACTCTTACATTTTGAAAGAAACAAAACATATCCAAAACCCAAAGCATCTGAGTGAGAAAAAAATCCCAGTGAAGTCCCCAAGATTCTGTTGCTCATGTTACCATTACAAGACCCAAAGTTACAAGGTAAATCTGGTGGGGTTTTTGTTTTGTTTTGGTTTTTTTAATTACTTTTTTTCCCCTGATGCCCCAGCACAAATAGAAGTAAATAAAGTGCTTTGAATCTGCCCCTGGAAGTGCTGACCCATTAGAATTTGTTCTCTTGTACTTTATATCTTCCTCCACGTTGTTTACTGCTCCCTTGCAGCAAACTGAATATGCATACAACACACCTGCTCACTCTTTCTAGTACATCCTGCAAGGGTTTTTATTTTAAACTGAAAAGACAGACAATGCTCAAGGGAAGAAGTGTCACATTTTACAGATGGGGAACTGTGATACAGACTGCTGCATTTCTAAGTAGCTTTCTGAACATGCAGGTATTTGCATACTTGTTCAGAACATCTGCAACTGTAGGTTTACAAAGCTTTTCAGGATTTTGTATATCGTACAGCGCCCTTTCCCCATGGTATCTCTCTTCTCTTTGATTCTTCACCTCCCTCAAGAAAATGTTTCAAGATAGATCTTTGAAGATACAGGGGATGCTTAGTGATCGTGGGCTGAAATGTCTGGGCCCTGTCACAGGCTGAGGCTGCCAAACAGGATGGATCATTTCATGGTGTACTGAGATGGCGTATTTTGGGGTTGCTCTCGTAGACCATATTCATGTGATGTTCTGTGAAACTCTTACCACATAGTTTATCATCTCAGCAGATTTTTCTGTCTGTCTGCAAGGCTGCTGTTTTCTTTTTATCTGTGGTCATTTCTTAGAGATGGAGTAAGAGAACAAACCTCTAGATTTTAATAATGATCTGAATTACAGTGATGAGACATAGTGAGTTTAGAGTCCTACTCTTTCTTAACAATTGTTCACGATGGCAGCAACTAACATCTCGTAGCAGGATCTTAGTATTTGGGGTAGCAGATTTCTCTTTTTATGGTTCACATTGCTTTCGCTTGGAGCTCGCATGTCATGAGGTCCCGCTGCATCCCTGGTGCAAAGAGAGGATGGGCAGCACCCTCTCCTGTGTGAAGCCTTATTGTGCAGGAGAAAGCGGGAGTGCAGCAGGATGCAGACCCCGCCGTGAGGCAGGGTGGAAGAGATGGAGAGGGCTGGTAGGCATCCTCATGTCCGGACACTAGTTGCTGAAGATATTCTGGGACGCTCACGTTTAGGGATGCTGCCACCTGTAGCTTCCCTGCATGCCAAAGGGGTTTAAAAAATGGTTGCATCTCTGATGCAATCCACCCCAACACTTATTTACTACATTTAGCTCATGCTGGTTTAAAAATAAGACAGATATTCCAACCTGTGGGGCAACTTTGGTGTCATTTCACTATATAGAGGATGTTCCAAAAAGACCTGGCCCACAGTGTGACCTGTAGGAAGCCAACATGCTCATGAAGAAAAGTTGTTAGGTTGTTGATGTTTTTGAAAGCCTGGCTCTGAATTATGTTTCATCACTACTCAACAGAAATACAGCGTTGGGTTATATGATAGTAGGGTCTAAATCTGACCAGCTACTGGGTCACCAAATGCAGATGAAACTTTGTCATGCTTGGAGAGTCTTAGTTAATTCGTATCTGGATTTGCTTTTTCATATAACTGTCCTCTTGAAGTGAAATTTAAATTGACATGAAAGCATTTCTTAGACAGGAATGGAATTTCGTAAGTGAGTCACCCCAAATGATGACTTAAAAATGCAGTATTTAGAAATAACTTAATCTTGATGAATAAACAAAAAAATTGGATATATTGTCTGAAAAAAAACCTAGTTTGGCCAGCTCTAGTTCACAGCCAGAAATTATTCACTTCATGTTTCTCAATTGTACTTAAAATAATCAGCAATCTATTTATCTCCCATGTACATTATGAAAGTCTGAGACACATGTAAAAATAAAATAATGTTTTATTTATTAAGTAGACTGGCTTTCTTTAAATCAAGTTACTGTAGTTATCCCTGAGTAAATACCAAATACAAAAGAGAGTGAACTTTTCATATCTTCCTGTTACACTGGTGAGCAATTTACCCAGGGCCACACATGTGGAAACGTGTCCATCTAAAGATCAAATATGGCCCAAGTTTGGTTCTGTACTCTCTCCAAGTTGTTTTACAGCTTAAGCAGAATTGAGGAAATCAGGGGACTGATCTAAATAGCTGGGCTGAGAATTGCACACATGATGTAGTAGGTGAACCTTTCTTCACAGCACCAATCGGTCCCCCCAGGCTTGTTGGCACTGTCCCTGCAGGAGGAAGGAATGGAAAGATCCACAGAATCAATCCTTCAGTTCTGCTCTGTCCTGAGTAGTGTCCTTGGCCCTGTCTCTGATAAATGTCCCAGTGCTGAGATCCGTCCCTTGTCTGCGTGAGACAGTGAGGTACTGTGTGACAAAACAGATCACATGCTTCAGTTCAACACCTGAGAAACAGTTTATCAGATGGGATAGTTTAACAATGTAGAAACTGCATTACTTGATGTCCTCCTTTTTCCTTTTCCTTTTTTGTCCAAAAGTCAGGATTTGCAGTTTTCCCATGCAGATATATTACATGGTACCTGGCCCCTAATCCTTTCAGTAATTTGTCACCGAATATTTTGGTTTCAAAAGCAGTCTGGAAATCATCTGTGTCATATTCAAAGTTAGACCAGGGCTTTATCACCTCTAATGTTTTTGCTTCAGAGTGCACATGAACAAAGACCTCCAAGGACTTTCATGAAAAGAGGATGTATAATGATGTAATAATTTAGAGCAGCATGTGAATTAAACAAGGTGAAAGAATTACAGATGTTGCATCAGACTCTTAAAATCTCTGTCAACTGCACCATCAGCACTGGGCTTCAATATTGGTTTTATCAGAGGAAAAAACATCAGAGAGATTTCAAAATTTGTCAAGGTGAATATCTAATTTGCATCCATTTCAATCAGTTCAGAGGTCTCTATCTTTGATTTCTTCTAAATTCACTGCTGTTATATGTCAGTTTTACATTTAGACTATGAAAATCCTGAGGTTGGGGCGGTTTGCATTTGTGTCTTCAGAAACTTATCACTGATGCTCTGGCTGGCTGGGCTGTTATGATAAATACCTGCTGCTGTTTTTTTTTTTTTAGTAAAAAAAAGTTCAGTATTCAACAATATTACAGGCATTCAGCTCTCTGCAAATCTCTCCTTGATACCTTACAGTTTGATCTCTAGCATGCATATGAAAAATCAAAACCACATTTTTTTTTACTTAACATCACAACAGAATATTTTGAAGAAACAATCTCCTGTTCAATTCAGCATTATGTGAACTTTTTTTGAAGATAGAAACATTTCGTAGGTAGATGCCATGGAAGTAATTAAATAATACAAAAATTAAATACGTCACAAATACAATAACTCAAGGAAATGCTGGTTTGGCACAATGCTTCTTTGCAAATATGTATAAGAATAAAGAATAAGATGCAGAAATATCTATGACAATTTTAACACACTAACAGGTTTTGTATTTACATTAACAGTGGCTAATGTGAGTTCAATTCAGACACGTGGACATTAATAACTGTCTAAAAGTATTACTGTAATTCAGCATTCAGATGAAACCGGATGTTGTGAAACACTTCACAAGTGCATCCTCAAATAAATGTTGAACTGATTTATGAACTTTGTCTGGTTTACTTGGCTCACAGAAAATTGTGAAGAAGCTTTTTAGCTAAATCTTGCCAGATTTGTGTTGTTACTGTATATTAATAACTGGTTTGAAGGCACAGCAGACTACCATCAGTACTTTATTCTTAGTAAAGTGGCAGCAGCATCAACAAAATCTGCCCCAGCTTTGTCTCATGTGCATGAACAGCACATCTGAGGGATGTGCTGAGCACATTCCCAGCTATGGGGAGAAGGGACAGCATTCTCCACGTTGACAACTTTTCCTTGTCTGTGAGGCATTTACCTCTTGTACAGAGTATACACACTAAAAGCTGAATCAGAAACAAAAGGGAAGTGTTAATTTAGGCAGAAATGAAACACAAGTTCAACAAAGGTTCAGAAATGACATAAAACCAGACATAAAAATGGCACCACTCCGAAATGTATATTTTTTTCTATATATTTCAGTGCATTCTACATTTAACTCCCCAAAAAGTAAAATTTACTATTTGTAATTACTAATGTCAAACATTGGGATTGTAAATTTTAAGAATTTCAGGATAGGGCAGGATCTTGACTAATACGAAGTACTGTTGGTCTGTGTTATCAGGCCAATGTTTTGCCCTCTAAATCTCAGAATGTGCAAGGTAGATAAAGCTGCATACTGAAGTATTAGGAACATTTTCAAGGCACTCGTTGAAAGACTTCCTCATTTTTAATATTTTCCACTGTTTAACCACAAACGTTAACAGAGTATGCAGATGAGAACCTGAACATGTACCTCCTCAAGAATTAAAATTTTCAACTGAAACTAGGGGCCCTATATTGTTCTCCTCAGCAGGGATTTTCATTGTCCATCTCAGAAGATAAAACTTGTTCTGAATTCATATGAGGAAAAAAAACAGTCCACAAACTTAAAATCTCAAGATCTGAATTTGAGTAAAAGTAAATTACTTTGTTTTTTCCACACGTCCTTAGCAAAGCAGTATTTTCACCAGTGATACTGGTGGACAAACTTTATTGTAGGAGGCAAACAGAAACAAGAAGTGTAGCTCCTGTAGCATCCTCAAGGAATTGCTGGTCTATGCACTATGACAAAAATTCTTACAGCCATCAGCATGTAAACACTTTTGTGCTGAAACCTGCAGCTAGCATTGGGAACTTCTTATTTGTGTCAGCAGCTAACTGCTAGCTGCCACCTTCTTGGTGTTTGCCACTATTGCTGGTCTTTTGGATGTCAGATAAATCTGGTATTTCTTTGTTTTCTTCTCATATCCCCCCTTCTTCTGATTCTTTTGATGTTTTCACTTTTAGGGCATCAGTCTTGTGATTAATGGATGAATTCAGCTTAAATGAGTTCAATCTCCATCTTCTCAGACTCTTATAAAAATCTTTTCTGACGTTTTCACTAACCAGAACATAGATGACTGGGTCGGCAACGCTATTTGCAGTGGCTAAACACAGAAACACTGTAAAAATTGTATAAATAGCTTTTTCAAAAGGACATGAGGAATTTTGATGAAACATAAAGTATATGGATCTTATTACAAGTACCACATGGTAGGGAGCAAAGCAGATCAGGAAAATTACAATAATAGCGATAGCCAAATATTTCACTTTGGCTTTTTGGCGACAAGTCAAGCTGCTGCTTGCTTTTATACTTTGGATAATTTTGTAGTTTGTGAAAATGAGAATTATGAAAGGTATGGCAAATCCAATTAGGAATCTGGCAAATCCAAAAGAAGCCAATTTTATGTCAAGAGGAAAAGTCTCAAAGCAGGTTTTATTCATGCATTTATCTTCCATATTAAATATTGGAGTGTGGGTTATTGCAACCACAACAAAGAGAAAACACACTATGATGATTGCCTTTTTCTGTCCTCTTCTCCCCCTAGATTCCAGAGCATACACCAGTGCCATATAACGATCCACAGAAATGCAGCACAAAAGCAGAATGCTGATATATATGTTGCAGAAGAAGATGAATCCTGTTATTCTACAAGCATTTACACCCATATTCCACTCATGCTCATTTTGCACATAGATAATCCAGAGGGGCAAAGTACTTAAATACATCAGCTCACTCAGTGATAAGCTGAAAATGTAGATGGCAATTACTTTATTCCTTTGGATTTGTACAAATGTAAGCACAGAAGTTATGCAATTTGCTGGAAGGCCTATGGCAAAAACGATGCTGTAAACAGCAACCAGAAGTGTCTTGCTCTCGTTGTAGGGAATTTCTGTGCAAGTGGGGTGATTATTTGTGTCTGTACAATTTTCCATTATTCTTTTTCCAGCTGGTGTTTCCTGAGAATCAGAAGACAAAGTGGAAAGTTAGCATGTGAATCACTTACTTAAAAATGTGTCAGTAAAAGTTATGGACCCACAAGTGCCAACAGGATATGTCAAGGGGCCAAGCGGGGTGGTTGTGTAGGGGAAACACCTAAGACAGGCAAGTTTTCCAAGACCTCTTGTTCTGTCTCTTGGGAGTCAGGCCTTACAGGAAAAAGTGCCTGTAAGTAAGTAAGGAATTTCACAAGGAATTTCTTGACAACAGTAAGCCTGTTCATTGAAACAGAGGATTGGAGTCTGTCCCTGCACCAGGTTGCCTCATAAATAAGACAGAGCTGCTGATCAATTACTAAAGTCACTTCCCAGAGGAAGTTAAAGAACTAGTCTTCAATTAATTTTCTTCTTCAAACTGAATAAAGAAACTGCAAACAGTAGAGATTTCAGAGGCAGACTCCCAACAGAAGGTATCACGTATGGTCAGTCAGGGTGGGGAAAAGCCTCAAGTGGGTGGTAGTATTTGCGTCAGAAATTACCACATACGCAGGAACCAGTCTCCACCATGGTTCTCACCTCCCTCCTCTAATCTGTGATAAAAAGAAGCCTTTGTCAGGCCTTATTTGTTGGTCATTCTCTAATGGACTAGACACGTGCTCCAGGCAACAGTCCCCTAACTCCACAAAGAGGAGATGTTGTTAACAGAGACCAAGTCCCTTCACAGAGAAGAGGGGCATGAGCTTTCCTAGTCCACACTGTGCATGAACAACCTTTTTAACCTTGAGTTTATGCAGGGAGGAGAAAGTAGCTTTTAGCAGCCTCAGACTGTTTATTTGTTGTTTTTTTTTGGGCCCTCTTTAAGCAGACCAAGGGGAAGCAGTCTGCTCTCAGTGCAGTGGGATTGTCTCCTGCATCACTGGGATGATGAACAATTTAGTGGGGTCATTCCTTCCCCTCCTGTGGTCAAGAGCAGTCCCAGAGGTGGCACAAGCAACTCTACATTAAATGCCTGACTGAACACCTGCCGTGCAAGAACCCTAAAACTTGGAGGGCAGTCAGATCCCCTGACTTAATTTATTTACCAAATTATCAGAACTGTTTGAGAAGAGAGAAACTGGTTGCCTTAGCCTGTGAGGTTCTCACAGTAGCACTGTGCTAGCCACAGCCATAAACACCAAGAGAGGGTCTCCTGGCCCATGCCAAGAGGTTTTCATTTCTATCACGTACCCCAGCACAGTCAGAACTCGCTCAATGACAGTAGCTTCTGAGTGAAGATGTCCTGGCAAGTGAGCAGACAGGGCAGATTCAATGGTACCTGCTGTCCCCATCCCTGTTGGCAGCATAAACTCTTCCCTGATGTGAGGACAGAGGAACTGAGAAAATGCTGAGTGTGTGAAAGAAGCCCACTCTGGAGGGTGCAACTGTGCTCTGTGGATACCTTCCAGTTGCTCCCACAGCAAACCATACTCTGCTTATGTGCTGCCACCATGGTGAGGGTTAGCAGGCAGCTGCCACCATGCTGGTTGAGCCATAGCCTCTTGCCAGAGGGCCATATCCCTCCACAGCTGAGAATCAGACTGGAGTCTGGTGGGTATCTTGAAGCCTCCTCAAGGGGAATGTGAAGTCTTCTTTAGTTTCAAATGTCTCATCTTAAGAATGGCTAGAGAAGAGAATCTTCACTGCTGTGCAGGGAAGACAGCACCCTATGCAGCAGGGCTGCTGCAAGGTTTCTGTGTGAGAGGGTGTGAAGTTCCTTCCCTTTTTTTCTAGCAGTGAAAGTGTACTGATAGCTGTTGTTAACTTAGAAGAAGGATGGTTGCTATAAGGGCTGGTAGTGACTTGGTTTTTTTGTTGCCTCTTCATTCTTCTGCCACCCTTGGTGAATGAAGTGAGGAATTCTTCTCCTAGGCCACCTACTGAACCGCTGTGTAGAGGGGATAAAAGTGGTGCTTGGTTTCAGGGTCAGCAGCATTTCTCTGCCCAGACCTCACCTGAGAGCTTGTCCTCAGCTCAGATGTGTCCGACCAGTGTGGGAGATGCTGTACACCTGCACACCACAGAGTGGTCTTGGAAACCCTCCCTTCCAAGATGGAGGAAGATGGGGTAATCCACTAAGATCTGCTGTGTGCCTGCTCAGTATTTCCACTCTTTCCTGGACATCTGCTTTTGGCCTAGACTGTAGCCACATTATTGACGTAGGTGGGCCTAGCATTTCTAATGTTGTTGTGTTATGTTCACACTGTTAGAGAGATAATTGCATTTCTTACTCCTAAAATGGAGTGTCTACATGCTGTAATGTAGTGAGACCTTATGGTGAGAAAATCCTGAAAAAGGGCGTGGAACCTGCAGGTGCCCAAGTAAAAATGGTTGTGGATGGAAGAGGTGTGATGGACATGAAATCCCATTTTCTTGGGGTGCAATAAGAAAGCAGCAGAAGTGTCTTGCTGCAGACCCATTAAACAGGGGGCTGTGAAACCAGACTGAGACTGACTGCTTTCCTCACCTTCTCTTTGGTGGTGAGGACTTGATTTACCAGAAGAAATGGTAAGGTGCTTACTCTTAGGCTTCCCTTGAAAGTAGAAGATTTAAAATACCAAAGTGCTGTCTGGTCTAGAATTCATATCTTCCATTTTGTGGGCAGGGGCCAAAGTACTGCTCTGTTGTGCAGGAGAGCCTGTGCAATGCTCACCTGTCCTCTTCCCTACCCAGCCTCAGGGAGCACCGAGCTGTCCTGCACAGCCTATGGGAGATGGCACCATGAGGCTAGGATGCTGTGAGGATGTGGTTTCACATCACAGGTGTGCCAGCATAAACACCCTGGCTGTCACCTTCTTCTTTGTATGCTTTGTCCCTGACCAGTAGGTTCCTGACCCTTCTGTGAACACGCACAGAGTGGTAAGCCACCAGAGGACTTGTCCCCATTTTCTATTTGGGTCAACTGTCCACCAGTTGACCTTTCGAAACTGGGTCACCAGGGTCAAAGCAGCACCAGGGCTGGCCTAAAGGAAATACTAGTAAGTAGCACATGGCCAGCAGTGGAGCAGCAAGAGGGAGGTGGAGGGAAGGTTGTACTGAGAGCAGCTCAGCTGTAGTGTGATCTGCAGCCTCCATCAGTCTCCAGAGGCACTGCTGATCTCTGCTGACTCTTTAGGGCTCTCTGCAACTGAGTTGCTCAACCAGGCACCTTCTCTGTGGATGCCACCAAGTCCTTTGGATAAAGTGTGCATCTGCCTGTTTGGATCACATGGAAGTGGACAGCAGCTCTCACCACAACACTCCAGTTCTTTTACCTTGAAAATGTAACTGCTAAGCCCTGAAGAGTGTGTGGACTTTTGTGAGCATGTCAGCTTAGAGGTTATTGCTTCAGAGTAAAGGTCTTCATGGGAGTCTGGCCCTGAATGAAGCAGAAAGAGGTCTTGGGTGGTGTGGAAACTTGACTGGCAGCTCCTGCTGCTCATTCAGGACAGTTGCATTAAAGTTTGGTCTTTCCTCAAGGGACTGAAGTGTTTTTGCTAACACTGAAGTGTAAAGAGAGAAGTGAAAACAAGGGGTAAAGCAAATGACATTATTTTGCCTTTTTTTCTGCTTCATTTTTCTATGAGCTACTCATGTAAAACTATTTCAATTCCCAGCAGGGAAGCCAGAGTGATAAAAATAACCCACATTAGAAAAGGTTAAAAAAAAATGTAGATACAATTACAGAGCAGAAAGGAGAAGTCAAAAAAAGCACAGTAGTTGAACAAAGCACTGTTTGAAAGTCTTTGGATTAATTCACCGGAGATACAGAGAGAGAGAAGAGAAAAAAGGGACTTTGAAATCCGTAACATGAGTATAATTAAATCAGCAGAGCACATTATTTATTTTTCATTTTTAAATAATTTTTCAATCATCCTTCTGTACGAAAGATTATTGTAAGAGTTGAGAATACTGAGGGGTTTATGTGGATATTACGAATATTTTTTTAAGGTTACACTTATAATGGTTAAGACAAAACCAGCCCCATCCCTTTACTCCTCCCCTCCTGCCCCCAGAGTATGGAAAGAATAGAAACCTGCAAGTTCAGGCATAAATCAACATTCAGTGAAACAGAACCTAAGTGTCTCCTGAAAAATTTTGTGTACTTTCCTTACTAGCATGTGGTACCACAACTAAGTGACACAAGATTGCTATGATGGTGTTGGTTTGACCACTCAAATCTATTATGATGAGACATCAGTTCCCAGCTATGACAGATCCATGACCCACAATCATCACTTTTCTTCTAACCCTGGGCTTCTCTTTCTCATGCAGACCTTACATTACTTATCTGTAAACTTTAATAACTGTTAAGCTTTCCAGCCAGTGGATTTTGGCTGCAAATTTTAATATAAACTTAGAAAAACTTTTGTGGTATCTTTGTGGATGAAAACAGCTCATGACCCAGAACTCAGTGGACTGTTTTAATTTTTTGTTTGTTTGTTTTTCCCTCATTAGTAATAAACAAACTCGTAGAGGAAATTACTTCTCTAAACAAGTCTCAGCAGACAAAGGAAAAGTAGCAATGTCTCCTCTTAGTTACCCAGCAGACTAATTGTTTTTACTGATGCACACAAGATAGTGGGACTTGAAACTGTATAGTATAGAATTTGAATATAGTATATAAATATATAATTTTGTAATGATATAGATGCAAAGCTCTGTAGAGAAAAAAAGGTATTTAAAACCACAGGACTATACTGGAATACAGCCTAAGCACAACTCCATCTTAAAACATCTGTCTGTATCTTAGCTTGATCAGAAGAAAACCACCAATGGGATTTGAATTCAGAGACAAATCCACACCACATGAAGCTGCTTTAATGCTTAGTCAGGAAAAAAAATCTCCCCATTATTCCTGAAAGATGAAAGTGGCAAGTTTCTTGTATCTGCTAGATTTCTCTTTCTATTCTCCTTGGAACACTCCCTGGCTGCTGCAGCTGTGGGGAAGACATTTAAGAAACAAGGAAGGCCTCTGAGCAGCCTTCTGCTGAACCAAAGCGTGGCATATAGTTTGCTTTGGTCATCAAGTGTAGTCATCTCAGGTTCAGGTATGTTTTTGCTAGTTGTAAGCTCTTGTGCACCAGTGGTTACACTGATCTCCAGCTGTGAGACACCAGACAGAGCACTGTGGTGCAGCAGGTAATCCCTCTGCTGACTTGTGCTGGTTAAAACAAGCTGCAGAGCATCTAGGCTGACAATATCTGCTGTAGGGAAGCAGCAGGACCTTGGGATTAGTTATGCAGCCTTAATAACTAACTCTACACTGCAGATACAAGCAACTGTGTAAAAAAAAAAAAAAAAAATTTTGTCAGAAGATAGAAGATACTAATCATCTGCCATTCAGGAGGGGAACTCAGCAGTCATTTCTGATGAGATGAAAGTGTTTATTTATCCCATGATGCACAGTTCATAGATGTGAACTCTCAGCAACCAGAGGTTTTCAATACCTGTCTGTGAGCATTTGCAAAGACCCACACAGCCACTTCCCCTTTCCCACACTCTACAACTAAATGTGTTATTTTGCTAAAATAAGAACTTGTGAGTGAACTGCCACATAATTCAGGATTGACAAAGGACCCAGCTTAAAATTGTGATCCTTCCATAAACTTTATGTCTTAGTGCCTTGTTACAGCACCTAGTGAGGGTCTCCAGAGCAGGTAAGAGACAAATGTGTAAAGGAAAGCTCCTGCTACAGGGTTTTAAATCATCTTACTCAACACATCAAAAAGTAGATAAATCTATATATGTGTTATGTGGAGTAGATAGGTGAAAAACAGACCTCAAAATCCCCCTCAAACCAATGGACTTTTTTCCTCAGTCTCATGACTTATAGGCCATGACTCATGATTTTGGGACTTTCGGACCTGGTGAAGTTTCTCTCCCTGAGAGCATCAGAGTGGCTACTACAGAGCAGATTTACTCCCTGGTACCTACCAGCTTCAAGGCCAGGAAATCCATCAGTATCCTCAGAAATGCCATCATCAATTTGAGGCTGAACTGTTAAGCCTGTCAAGTCAAAAGGCTGAGGAAAACCTTTGACTTTTTGGAGCAGAACCAGTGAAAGTGAAGAGCTGAGAGAAGCCCCAAGACTGGCAAGTTCTGTGCTGCTGCTGCACACCCTCTTCACACACAAAACAAGCAGGCACTTGTGCTCACATGCCTCCCTATAGCTATCACAGCTTTGCTGATAGCCCGGGCAGTGGGGGTTATTTAAATATGGCTTCTGTTACTTGAGTGGCTCATTTGGAATCCTAACTGGCCAGACTCTCTTGCTGGCTTGTACTGGAACTGTGAAGTCTTGGAAGAAGGACCCTCTCCTGGATCCTAGATGCTCCTGGATGTCAAAGCAAGGCAAAGTGCCGGTAGATTTGACACTGAGAGCTTAAATGTGGATGAATATTACTCTAGACTCCCCAAAGAGCAGGCTGGGGTATGAGAGCAGCTGTTTTAACAAGGCAAGGAGATTTGGCCATGCTGGCACCCTGCTAAAGCTGAGCATTCCTAATTGTCAGGTCTAAGGAAAATACAACTACAGGTAGCTGAACAAAGAAGTGTAAGACCTATGTTCAGAACACAAGGTGTGCCACTAACAGAGATGCTCTCTCACTCTGGCAACTGGGCAGCAACTGTTCATCTGGAGTTGCTGGAAATTTCTGGACTGAAGCCGTGTATCTTTTAACCCTTCAATGAATGACAACAGGTGACTGATCGCGTGTGTCACCTGGGCCAACACAAACACCAAGTAAAGGCCCTCAGGTCTCTGCATGTGAAAGCAAAGGACAGCCACAGCCAGCCTGTGGTCAAGGGGACTCTTGTCCTTGCCAGCAGCATCAGGTGTGAGCGTTCAAACTCATTGCCTCTCAGGCAGGCAAGGCTATTGGAGTGGGAGCAGCATAGCCATGCCTGTGACCTGTGGTAGCCCATAGCTGGCACTCAGGACCTCCAGGCTGCTGGACCCACAGAGGCTTTGGGAAGCTTGGATTCTATTGCAGCCCAGCACGTATGGAGCAATGCTGCAACAGAGATAGGCATGTGTTTTAGTGGCCATGCAGGCATCCTACCTTGTGGTAAGCTGCTTTGCTTGTTTGTAAACTGGCTGTGGATTGTGGCTGTTCAATGGCTCTGATCGTCTCCCTATATTGGATTATTTTTTTTAATGGGCCACAATTGTATCCAACCACAGCTTAGCCCTTAATGCTGTTGCCTTGTCACTGCTGACACACTGACATTGCTTGGATTTTCCTTTCCCTAGATGTGGTCTCTGCATTGCCACAGTTTGTTCCTGGCTTTCACCAACACACTGATGCTTTCCCTGCCCCTGTCTCAAGCCAGTCAGTGGTTTCCAAACCACTGCTGTCCTAGGATATCTACAAATGGTAACTCATACTTCTTTTGCCATTCAAGTTCCCATGGAAACCAGAGGATGCACGCTCAGAAAACAAGTGTCCAGGCAGGACTGACACCAAGCAGTGACACTCTCAGTGTCTATTTGTTCATAACAAAAACCATCTCCCGATCAAGCTCCCAAATTCACAAGCTTTCCTCTTCCCTGCACTGACACCCCCACTGCAGTACTGACAGTCACAAGGATCACAGGCTTTTCCTACATCCTCAAAATGCAATGACTGTCCCTTTCATCCTGCTGAAATCCTCCAGCACAGCTTAGCTGTACTGAAAAGAGTGAATGTAGACAGGATGGCTGCTCTCTGCCAGTAGCAGGAAAATGCAAAGACAGTGTTGAGTGTTGAGTTTTGCCCTTTGACCTTCTGACAGCAGACTCTGCCTGGTGGGTCTGTGCAGGAGCTGCTGTCACCTGGGAGCTGTGCTAGCTGGGATGGTAGCATCATCAGTCCTAAAAAAGAGGTTGCTGGGGAGCACAAACATGCCCCAAATGCTTTTGTGACCTGCCAGACTTGTTCTCACTGACATAGTGTCCCACTGAGAAGTCTAATCTAGTTTCTCCTCAAAATTGGTTTTCTTTTTCAAAAGTGAATGTGGCTCAGCAGGTGGGATCTGTAAAGCCTTTTGAAAACCATAGTGCCTTCTGTATTTGAAACAATCCTATTTTAACAGAGCAGTTAAAGATAGTTTCCACAAGTTTGCTGAACTCACACACTACAATGCCCTCCCTTTCCATTTTCCTTGAAACTCAATTTCTTTGTTCCTTCTTGTCGTACGATTCATTTTCAACTAATTGGAGAGCTACCGTTTTCCTTTTTTTGCCATCTGGGTCACCTCCTATAGCTATTTAGCTCACATACCATCAGCAGGGTTTTCCCCTTGAGATCTTGGTTGTACCATCAACAACTGTGATGCTCAAAGGTTCCTCTTTGCACCTACACAACTCTGACGTCTCTGTCAGCACCTACACTCTCTCTTTGATGTGCTCTACAGAAAGCAGCTGTAAAGATGATGGGATTTCTGCTAGCATGATGGGATCCTTGACTACCTTCTTTAGCACCACTAAATTATAGCTCCAGCTCAGGAGGGAGGGTTAAACATTAATTGCTTCCATTGGCCCCAAAAGAGTTCAGTTGAAAGCCATGGTTTTCATGCAACACGTCCTCAGAAGGCAACAGCATGACAGAGGGATGTGAGAAGGTCCTGCCTGCTAAACCCTGCCAAATGGTTCTAGCTCCATTCACAAGACATGTACAGCAACCCTGGGACCAGGAGCAGTGTGGAGATACCCATATTTTTGCAGAGGCAGTTGAGTCTGTACAGGGAGGGAAAAGGAGTAAAAGGACTAAAAATTAACATCAGGTGAAAAAGGGACCACATAAGTTCCATTGCCCTGATTTGCTCATTGCTAATTACACCCCATGACATGCTGAGAACACAGTAGGCTTGCACTAACTGTCAAGAAAAGGCAAGCGAAGCCTGAGCCTGGGCTAAGCTCAGTCCAGATGTAGAGGCTTTGAGTCCCAGAGAGCAGCCACAGAAACCTGTCTTCACGTTGTCTGGTGCAGCAGTTACGGCAGCAGCTGCTTCAATAATGTTCCTGTTGGACTGGGACCACAGCTGCTACTGTGAGCAGTGGAATAATTCTCTTGGCAAACACAACAATGCTGCTCTCACCTTCTGCAGTTCTAGCTCTTTCTGGTGGGGGAACCACTGGCTTGCAACCACTTTTGTAGCCTCTTGTGTACAAAAACAAGAGAACGTGGCTGGGAGGTCAAGATCATTCTGCACAAAGCTGTGAAATTTCTATTTCAGCTCTGAAGTGAGACTGTGCTTTGTCAGGGCAGGCTGAGACAGTTGAAACTCTGCTTTCAGGCACTTCTACAGTGACAGCGATGCTATTTGTGTGATCATGGTGAGGCTGTAAGATCAGTCTCTCCCGGAGAGATCGCGTGGAAAATGTTGAACATGAAAGAGCTGTCTGCAGTCTCAGGCAGAATTCTGTGTAGAGGGGGTACTCGATACAGACTGTGGTTATTTGTTTAAATAGTGTCCTGTGCAAAGTCCTCAGAAGAAAATCAGCCTTTCCCATTGAGTGTTAAAGAGCAGAATGAGTGCTTTTATTATTTGCCTTCCCTCCACGCCCCCCCCAGCCCTGCACCAGATGAGGTTACTCAAAGTTAAGGAACCATTGGTTTCAAGGCGATTGAGGTATTTTGGAAGAGTCAGACAAATAAGTCAAATCCCAAAAATATTTGACATAAAGAATAATTGTAACTCAGTCTCCACATTTCTGAGTGGCAGAGATCAGCAGTGCTGTGTGAATAAATGATGGAGAAAAAGAAGAAATGTAGTGTATCCGTTTAGTCACTATAGACCAACAGATAGTCATCACAATAAATTCCAGTAGAGTAAGGATGAGATGGAAGGCTGAATGTGACTTCTTTTTTTTGTCTATCAAAGGAAGTCCAGCTGTTGTGTTTCTAATGTAATTCTGTATTCGTGCCTCATGCTCTGCAGTGGTAGTAAAATCTAACCTCACAGCAACCTGTATCCTTCCAAAATCCTTCAGTCCTAATTATCATCTACCCCTGACTGGAACAAAAATTGTTCTGTGAAAGACAAGTATGTTTTTTGCAGGAAAATGGATTTGTAAGGAAAACAGATAGCAAAGACTCCATCAGCTGCAATGAACGCTAATTAATATGGACCCAACAACATTTCAGGTCTGTAGTATCAGTCACAAGGAGACTACAGTGAAACATAAGCAGGATCTGCCTTTCTGAAGTGCAAACACACAGCAAGGAGAAGCAGTAATCAAAGCAGAACAAAGAAAAATACCACTAAGTAGAAGTAATGCCTTGCCTCAGGACAGAAATCACTTACTTTTTTTTTCTTGGGCTTTTGCAAAGCAGGCAATGAAGTTCTCCAGCTCGTGCTGTACTCACAGGCTGCTCTGTGAAAACTGGAGGAAGTTGCTAACGGTACCACGTACAGTCATAAGTGGTGTGAGCTGAAGGAAATTAGATTGCTTATGACTTCATTAGGACCCCAAAGTGTGTCACTTGTAGTTAGGTGCCCACTAGTAGGTAGGAGGGCGACTGGAATACCCCAGACTTGAAAATCTTTGTCCTGTCATCACTTGAGCAGTCATTGTAAGAAGACATCTACAGCAGGGAATATCTGTGGGTAAGGTCTGCTCCTGGAGATTTACTGAAGGTGCAAGAAGAGGCAGAAGAAACTATTTACTTGTTACTGCAAGTAGAAGAACATCAGGAATTGGGAAAAAAACAATGGGTAGGACAGGAAAATGTGTAATTAGCAGGAAGATGGAAGGAATAAAGAGCACTGGTCTGTGTGTGAGGGCAGCCCAGGCACTGAGGGCTGTCATGTTTCTACTGAGCAGAGCAGTCAGGATATCAGAGTTTTTGCAAAGTTAAGGGTTTCAAAAAGCCTTCTGAAACAGTCTGTACTAATTTCTGTCCTCTGTATTGCTGTCAGATATGAAGTAATGCCCAGGCTCTGCACAGTGGGCTTGTGCTCAGCCACACATGGCTGCTGGCTTTCACAAGTGCCTCTGCAACCCTGGCTGCATTTTAGGAGGGGCCCTGTGAGAAAGGCCCTGCCTGCTTCCTGCCCCCCGGTAACAAAGCAGACAGCACAGCCCAGTGTGGGGGAATTTGGACTGCTACTCTTTGACTCCAACCTCCATTTAATCTATCCTTCCTGCTGTGCCAGCAGGGCTGTGAGACACACATAGGGCTCTTTGCAGGACACATGCAGCTGTGGCACGATGCTGTGGCTGGGTGATGGAGGAAGCAGAGACTGACCAGTGCACTCAGCTAAGAGAAAAGAAAACCTTAAAAAGGGAAATGATTCCTTTCAGATCCAGTCACTTGTCCATGTAGAAGAAGATGAAGTAACTTCTGCCCTCTACAACTACCTGAAAGGAGGTTGTGGTGAGGTGGGAGCTGGTCTCTTCTCCTTAGTAAGAAGCAATAGAACAAGAGGAAATGGCCTCAGGTTGTGCTAGGGAAGGTTTAGATTGGATATTAGGAAAAATTTCTTCACTGAAAGGGTTGTCAGGCACTGCAACAGGCTGCCCAGGGAAGGGATGCAGCCCTGGGGGTATTTAAAAGCTGTGTAGATGTGGTGCTTAGGGACATGGTTTAGTGGTGGACTTGGCAGTGCTGGGTTAACAACTTGACTCGATATTCTTAAGGGTCTTTTCTAACCAGAACTACTCTATAATTCTACAAGAGACCAACTAATTGCCTCAAATTCTACTGCCTTGGGCTGCCAGGTTCTGGCAAGAATAGGGTGCCTGCAATAGATGAGTGTTCCTTATTTTTACAGCAGAGGTAATACTCACCCTGGGTGTTACACATGTATTCACTTGCATATGTATGAAATGGTTAGGTATTTGAACAGATGAGGAGCAGTAAAAGAGTCTGGTGATATGAGGGAAAGACTATTCTGGTGTCAATCATGCTAGAAAAAGACTGAGAATGATAGAGAAGATGAGATGGTTTATTCAGCTTCACTAAGGAGTGTAGATCAATGTAATTAATTAGGAGTTCCTTAATGGCAAAGAGCATTGATACCAAGGAGTGTATGGGCTTCACCAAGTGCCCTATATTAGGCTCTTTAAGTGATGGAAGAAGAAGCCAGCCCAGACCTTGTTTGTGAGTCCTGTTCCACATATCATTCCAGATGCTACGTGTGAGCCTGAGAAAGTCAGTTATTACCAGATTTATGAAGTTTTCAGGCAACTGCCCAATCAACTTCCACTGGTCCATCTGTGGTGAGGTGCTCCCAGCACCACCTGTGAGTCTGTCAGTGCTTGCAGCCTGCTGAGGGCTAGTGTAGGACAGGGAAGAACTGGGTTACAAGCTAAGACAAGCAGGTGACTCTTTACTTTGGATAGCTGTATAGGAAATGAAGTATTTCTTATATAAAATAAAACAAATGCTTAGCATGTACTTTCATTCTGGGGTGAAGAAGTTATTTTGGTTCAGTTCCACTTGAGAGAGTTTCTAGGAAGGGTCTTTCTGTGAAGAGCACTTTGTTTTCAGGGCCCAGAAGGAAATGGGGAAGAGGAGGCCAAAGTCAGCCTGGTAGCTTCCATCTGTGGAAGAAAAATTGTGACATTTGTGTCTGCACCAGCTCATCCTGAATGAATATAATGCTGGACCCAGACTGTGCACTGCTGCGCACCTATGATTTCCTCCTTGTCCTTCTCTTTGTAGATATCAAATCCAAAGGAAATTATGAAGAATAGGAATAATCGTAGAATCACAGAATGGTTTGTGTTGGAAGGGACCTTAAAGATCACCTAGTTCCAGCTTCCCTGTGTGGGCAGGGACATTTTCCACTAGATCAGGTTGCTCAAAGCCCCATCCAACCTGGCCTTGAAATGTTTCTGAGACCTCTAGGACAGATTTATTTGTGTAAATGACCAATTAGAAGTGTAGGACAGAAAAGAGGAGACAGCTCTCTGTCCCGAAGAACTGGACGTTTTGTGAACTCCAGCAGGTTCTGCAGTGGTATTTGTGATGTACATGATCATGAGTTTGGGTTCCAATTTGGGTGCAGTCAACTGTGCAAAGAAGACACTTTTTGTGCAGTTGTGCACCTTTTTTGTAAGCTGCTTTTTTGGAAGTCTGCTCAGCTCTGTGGCCCTCTGACCAAGCACTGTACAAGTCCCCCTGCCCTGGTATGACATACAACTGTGCCTTTTAAAGAGCCTCTGTAGTTTGCAGTTGAAACCTGGGTTATCTGTGTCAGTGGCTTTGATGTTGCTGATGTGGGACAGGATAAAAAGACAGCCATGGTGTTTTTTGTAGTTGATATCAGGATCAGCCACAGGTTGTATCCCTCAAGGTAGTTAGTGTTGGCTGAGCTCTATGCTAAAACCAAAGCTCAGCTTCCTCCAAGCAGGCCCCTGTCTGCAGTCTCCTTCCCCTCACACATGTGGTGTATCACTGCTCCACCCAGGCAGTCAGAGAGCTGAGTGGTAAAACCCTTGAGCTGAGCCTAGTACAGAGCTCACATGGCTTCCTGGCTTCTCATGTACATATGTCCAGTTCTTGGCACACAGTCTGCAGGGAATGCAGAATCCTCCTTATTTTGCTGCTGAAAATGAAACACAGGTGGGCCAGCTCCAGAGATTTTCCGTGCACCGGATTTTCTACATGTGATACATGCTGTGCTATCACAGGGCAGGATGACACAGATTTGTTTTTTTTTGTCAAGTTGCATAAATGTCTGTATCATGCATCTCTGCTTGAGAGTCCTCCTGCTCGTGATCTGCCCATTTTTGTGGATGGTGTGGAGAAATATGGTCATATTCAGTTTTCACAGATGCAGTGGTGTGTTGTGTGCCTCAGGGATGGAAATCTCCAAGCCACACGTGCAACTAATTATGTCTTCATCAAGCAAAAGCCACTCACCCCGACGAGAAAATTCCCATCATGTTTGATTGTCCTGCTCCTTCATGCACCAACATGAAGATGTCACCTGGCAAGAGCTCCCTGGCATGGCACAGCTGGCTGTTACATGCTGCATCTTAGAGACCTTTGACTGTACTGACATCTCTGGGACAATGATAGGTTTGTCTTCTGTATGGTAGGAGTTAAGAGGTGCCAGCCGGGGCATTGGGGTGCTTGGGCTGGGGTGAGGTGCACATCTGTGTGGTATCTAACAGCCTCTTTGGGAGAGCCCTCTGCTGAGGCTGAGAGGAGAGAATATGCTGCAGCAACAATCACTTTGTTACCAATCTTTAATGAATGTGTAGGTCCCCAGACATCCCATCCCATCCCATGTTCTTTTATGTGGCTTGAACTGCCGAAATAAAAGGAAGGAAAAAAAAAAAAAAAAAAAAAAAAAAAAAAAAAAAAAAGAAAGAGAGAGAGAGAAATCTGGGATAGCAGGTGGTGATGATGGGTGGCAGCCCCTGCTGCCCTGACTCATGCAGCCCTTGCAGCCTTTTGGTGGATGTCTCTGGCTTTTTTTTAATTAAATAAAAAACCCTCCTTCCACTAGGAAACTGTAACACCCACAGGGTTAATATGGTTACAATCGTTGGTGCCTCAGAGAGGAAAAGGGTGTAGTTCAAAAAAAAATGTGTTTCTGATTTTTTTTTTTTTTTACAAACTCAGAGCAGCAGCAGTGGTGGATGAACACCTGAAGTCAGTTTAACCTTAGCAAGCTCAGATGGAAGAACCAATTGCACATTAATAGCATGGTCTGGTCTCCTGAGCAACCACAATTATCTGTGGTATACACAGACAGAAATTAAAGCTGGTTTTGCATCTTCTACACTCAGCTCTGTAATTTGAAGTCTTGCTTTACTTTTAACTTGGAAGGCATCTATGAAGGGGCCAAAAGCTGATGAAATTGCAGTATTTCAGTACACATTAAGGAGATGATTTACTGAGGAGATACAACTTTTTCTTGTGGCTACCCAGAGCTCTGTGATACTGCATGGTTTTTATGGCTTTGGTTATTATATCTTAGGATAATACAAAAACTGTGTCAACCATGGAAACAAAATCATAAAGTTTCTTCTCTGTCTGAAATCCCCACTGAGGTGAATGGGTGAAGGACAGGGAGTCAGCATACACAGAGACAAACCTGAGCTTTGGATCAACCAAAGCCCACTCAGACACATCTGCCATACATCCAAATGTGGTTTTTTTTCACTCCTGTTGTTTTCCCTATAGCCTCCAACAGTTTGGTCTGCACCTGGGCTTCACCCAGCTGTTGCAGCAGAGATGCTAAGGGCTCTGGTATTTGCATTGCATCAGCTCCTCCCAGTATGGTCAGGGAGCCTTGCTGCCAGCAAGGACCCCAGCAGTCCTGCTTGGAGAGCTGCACCAAATCCTTGGAGGGTGAGTGGCTTTAGGAAGCTTGTACCCTGCAAGGGGAAACTGCCACTGAACTTGCAGGCACCCACGGGCTACTCCCAGCATGTCTGCACTGGTCCTTTGTGGCTGAGGGGCACCTTAGAGAAAAGCCACAGACAGGAAAGCAGGAAATGTTTTGCAGAGCAGAGATAACATTGAAAATAATACTTTGTAAACGGTTTGATTTACTGATTTGCCTGCACTGGAGATGCCGTGTAACATCACAGGAAAAGGAAATGGAATAGAGGAGGAGTGGGAGGAAAAAGGCAACAGGACAACAAAACAGGTTGGCAGATTTCACTGGGGACAGGACTTAATGTCCTGGGTTTTCTCCTGAGCACAACATGTTGTGGAGGTCTGTGATCACACATAAACACTGAGGATGTGAATCCTTTGACTCAAAAGGAAATGTTGGTATTTATTTAATAAGATGGGCAACTTATGTTATCTTAGCATTCTCCTGCACTGGAAATTCAGCCTCGTATAAAGCTGGAATGGCTCTGGGCATGCTAGACTTATCTAGAGCAAACCAGTCCCTGAGCCACTGGTCTGAATTTCAACAACTGTGTGTGATGGAGAAACGGAATTGTCCCCCCTGTGCTCCATTTCACATACTTTCTCAAAAGCCTCTTTTCCATGAAGAACTCAAGCTCTGCATGACTTTTCTTTGAGGTGAACACCCCGGAGGACATGAGCCTCAGCAAGCTGTAGGAGCTCCTGCCAGCACCATGTATCTCTGCTAGAGCATCGGAGAGAACTCTCTGCACAATTGATATTTTGAGCCTTTGCCAAGCATTTTGTGGTCTATTTGGCTGCACCCCAGTGGGGGAGCTCACAGACCTGCACATGCTCAACATTACAACAACTTTTTTCTTCATCCACCTCTCTCTTCTTTGTGTTGCTGTCCTGCAGTGGGGAAACTGAGGCTTTCACGTGGTTGATGCTCTGGGTGATGATACCACTCTGTATTGGCCAGGCCATGGAACCACCTCCTGCAGCATTAGATGGTTACCTCTGATACCTCTCCTGGGGCATCTTTTCTGAGTCTGGAGGGACTCAGGTCAGTATGAAAGGTCCTTCCTGTCTCTGCTGCTGTATTGTCATGAGCAACTTAATGTTTCAGAGAAAGCAAAGTCTTCAATAAATTGAGCAGTTTAGTGGGGCACATATCTTGAGATATTTGCTTCACCTTTTGTCAAATAAATTCCCTGATAAAGTCTGAAAAAATAAGTATGGTCTTCCTTGAAATTTCTAGGTGTGTATGCACACTGAAGGGAAAACATTCAAGTTATTTCCCCTCCTTTCCCACTAGTTTTTCAGATCCTCTTATTCTGTCATGAAGATGGAACAGACAACAGAAAAACCTATTGGAAATTACCCCTGAGAATGCTGACTTTTGAGTTCTGTCATGATTTTCTCAGTATAAATAAATCTTCCTATTGATTAATCTTCCTATATACACCTTAGATTTTTGGCTTGTGTTCAGCAATGGCTATTCACTTAAACAATGATTCTACAGCCTCATTTTCCAAACAGTATTTCCATGACCTACTTGGGGCTACCAGTATATTTTTTAAAGATGCCTTTGTGAAGCAGACGTGTTTAATGAAAAGATTCTTTAACATTAAAGAATCATCTTTTCTCCTGACACTTTAGCAGCATGGGTCATTTTTAAAATAGAGCTACCCATGAAAAGATAAATGGTGTAGCTTCATCTGGTGGTGGTGTAGTACAGACTTATTTTAACACATGAGGCTGGAGATGGGAAGTCTGGCTGCCCTGCAGTCTGTGGTGTGTCTGAGTGATACCTGGTTAGCATTTATAAAGTGAGTTTGCTGGGTGGAAGCAGGTAGACCTTGACACCACAAAGCTCTGTGTACTCCAGGTTATGGAAATGTGTGGTGTTTTTGCATGGAACTTCAGTGCAGAGAAACTTTCATGCTTCAATATTTAAGAAAATGCAAATATCTCAATTTTCCACCAGTTTTGTTAGAGTTTGTGGCCAAATAATGAGAAGGAAACAGGTGCAGCTCAGTTCTGGACTGATCTTGTGGGCTCTTTTCAGTACTCTCATCTCTGAGTCTTCATCTTCTCTGTTTAAAAAGGCAGCTGTAATATCTACTTCATTTCAAAATATTTTGATGTGAAGTGTCAAAAGACACTGCATGAAGATGAGGTATTGTTACAAATCAAAAAATATATACATACCTACTGTAGTGAATATGCATGAATTCACAGAACTCTATAGACCTAAATGCCAAGGCTGCTGATGACCTGACTGGGTGAAAGTGCCTTGGTATGTGGTGCCCGTTGTCACCTCTCAGATCAGAGGCAAAGAGAACGTGATCTGGCAGGAGGACACAGTCAATGCAATACATACTGCAGCTTATGGAAGACAGTAGATATATGGGTGAAAAAAAAAGTGTGTCTTGTTTGGGTCCCAAGTGCCAGATACCCAAGAAAACACTGATATAAGCACATCCATAAAGTCTGACTTTGGTTTCTCTGCAAAGCTTCTTTCTTGTACCATCACCTCAGGAGCAGGAGGAAAGTGCTGTGAGGACCAAAGAAGGAAGAAGATGGTCCAGAAAGGTTGTAGTGTCTTTGGTCTGCTTGCTTTCAAGATGGTTGAGTTGCCTAGATGTTGGTGAAGGCTCTGGGCAGTGATAAACCAGTTTAGTTCTTCTGCACACAGATAACATGTATCTGCAGGAGCTGTAGGAGCAGCCACTGATATCCTACAGATGGTTTTGGGTGGCCCAGAGAACTCTGACATCATATTACTACAGCCATGCTTCCCCTTTGCTCAGGACTTCTTTAAAGACCAGAAAAGCAGCAACCACAGCACAGGTGTTAGTCATCAGCCTCCTGTTACATGCCTCAGGTGATTCATGCTTCATACATTTTGTTTTGTATGAAAGCCACTTGTGCTCTCAGCCTGATCCCTGTCAGACCTCCTGAACCAATCCTGCAGTTTCTGCTGAGTCCATATTGCAATGATTTTTCTTTGTATTGTTGCAGTTGATATCTTGCTGTGGGGACCAGATCTCCTTTCTTACAAGCAATTCTGCAGGAGACAGGGTAAGACAACACCATGGTCTGCCTCCATTCAAAGGGGAAGGTCCAACTCCCATTTGAAATGAGAAACGAGGTCAGTTTTCTGCCATTTTAGTGAGAAGAATTGGCCTAAACAAGGTTCTGACAAATGCCAGAGATGGTACAAAGGCAGTTGGCGGCAGATTGTTATGTTTGCCATATTGTTTATAAAAGGACATCTTGTGGTGACAATCCCTGTGATTGTTCTGTCATTCCCCTACCATGGTTTGTTGTAGCAAATTATGAGTGTGTCGAATTTGTACACCTACTCCTAGCAGCAATGGTTTCTGTTAGGGTATCATCTTTCCTCTCCCTGTTAGAGTGGGTCTTACTAGAAGCATCCATGTACATTACTAGGACAGCAAAAAAACCAATCATCTTGTGATGCCAAAATCCTTTTGAAAAATGCTAACAGCACAGTAGTATTTATTCTTCAAAGTCTAATCCATTATTTGGAGATGAAGTAAATGAAGACATCTCTTATAGTTAAAAATCTCATCAAGCTCAAAAAATCAAATGAAAATCTGTATTCAAATACAACATGCTTTGTAAGGTGAATTATTACTTCATTGAACAAGAAATTCAAAATAATCTAAAATGAAATATCAGATTCTATCTGCACTTGATTGTTTTTTTGGTAACCACTAGATTACAAATAGTCTCTACTTCCATGTCTGTTACTGAATTTCAGTTCACTTTATTTTAACATATTTGAGGGGAGTTTGTTTATGGCATAACTTAGGGGAATTTCCAGATGGAAAGGAGTTCATATGTACAAAGCTGGAGTCAGAACTTTTATTCTAAGCTTTGGTTTTTGTTTTTATTTTCCTGAGAAGGAAAAAACAAACCAACAACAATAGTTCCCCTTCACTGGTGCTTTTTCATCTGTCTGTGTAGGTAGTATGTTAATAGTTTGATGGAGATTAAAGGAAGTGTGACTGCTGTGTAAGTCCTGTCAGAAGGGGGAATCCCAGCTCTTTAAAGAACATGTGCAACTAGACATGAGGAGTGTTATTATAGGGTTCAAAAGAAAAAACACCCCAAACATCTCCTTTCTCCCAAAACCTCCTCTAGATTTCCAGTATGTACAAAAATGGGCCAGGTCCTTGGCAGGGGATATTTCTGCTGAGATGGGTGTATGGTCTCTGGGTCTGGGTTCTGCTTTTTGCCCCATTTCTCCCCGTTGTTGTGCTGAGTCTGAAGAGGTCATGATGGGTTAAAGCATCTTTTGTGGAGATGCACAGACTTGCTCTGGAGATGCAAAGAATGGAGACCCCCACCAGGCCCTTATCATGTTTGGTGACTTCTCATGGTATTTTATCACAGTTATCAAAGAGCACTGCTGAAAAGTTTTTCCTTCCTTCCAGGCTCAGTGTGTCTGGACTCAGCAGAGGCCAGTGTGTCTCTTATATACAAGAAATACACCTGTTTAATACATAGGGAACACACTTATTTTAACCTTCTCACCTAAAGTAAAGCAGTCTTTTGTTCCTGGTATTTTCTTCCATAGAAATTCAAAGTACAAAAACCTCAGGCATACCTCCTGGACGCCATTCTGAGTAGAACAACAGACACTTAACATGAAACCCCCCTTTCAGTCTGCCCCACATCTAAACCACAGTCTGTTTCCTTTCATTAGCAATCATGCCTTCTATCATCTGTGGTACCTGGATACCTTCAGCTGGGTCTTCGCATGTGCTCAGTGCTGAGCAGCCAAGCATCTAATCCTGGTGTTGAGTCAAAAATGTGCTGAAATCATGGTCCCCCTCCCCAAGAGCCTGAGTATAGCAGATCTGCACTGGGGACAACCACCTTACATCAACAGGTTCTTCCAGAAAAAGCTGCTGCAGCCAGGACTTACTTTTTAAATCCCATTGTTATCTTTTTTCTTTAATATATGGTAATCCAGCAGCTGTAGTCCCCGACTCCCAGCTGGTAGTGGTACCAGTTCCTATGAGGATTTTGGTTTCTCTAGAAATCATTTGTGATAGAGAAAGGAGGGGAGGAATGGGGGAAGGTCTGTACCTCTTTTACTGAAGCCAGGACAAGTACATGGAAGATAGATTTATGTTTCAGAAGGAAAGGAACTTGAGAACTCTCCTGGTGACTGGGGAACTCATCTGTCAGAAGAAAGTCCCAGCCCCTGATGCCAGGGCTATTTGTGTCTTTTAACAGGCAGCTGTAGTAGATCAAACAGAGAGACAGTCCTGACAGCTGGTCCCAAAACACAAGTGCTGCCCATGCACCCTGACAAAGGTTATGCTCAAGGCCAGACCTGTATTGGCAAGGCTAAAAGGCTGTGCTGGTAGCTAGGAACTCAAGCTACCAAGTAATAACTCAAATAATTATTTGTGCAAATATTTGTGCAATTAACCTGCATATGGTTGTAGGAGACTGAGAAGTGATCTAACATGATGAATAAGGACTAAAGCCAATAAAAGCCTGAAGAGCAGAGCAAGCCCTGAACTTCACACAATATGGTGTTTGCTCTGGTCTTTGCAGGGTGCTGTTGGAGGTAGTTCATTGTTTCCTTTGTTCAGATTGATTTGAAGAATGCACACATGGGAAGTGTGTGGACGACGTAAAAGTGGCTTTACTGGGAGGCCAAAGGCCCAGGAGCTCACAGTCCAGTCTCCAGCAGTGGCTAAAAGTGGTTCCTGTAGAATGGCAGCTTCATGGTGGCAGCACACAGCATCCTCTCCCTGAAGCTCTCCCTGCGTCCATGAGTCTGTAGGTCAGCACTGATCTTTCTACTGCTAAGCATGAACATGCAAAGATAAAATAATTTCCCTACATGTCTGCTTACATGTAAAGCCACATACACACACACAGCTGCTGTATTTCCTTATGTTAGGTTTTGCACTGATAGCCCATGCTCTGGTCATTCATCTGTATTTGAAATCTCTCATTTCTCCAGCTTTTGTTGCTCTACAGATTGTGGGGTTTTTTTTTCCTTATACAGCATCCCGTGCACTGCAAAACTGTGAATCCACCATGTCTGGGCCAGATTCATAAAGGCTGCAACTCATTTTGGAAAACAAATCCTGTTGTTCTCTGAAAGACATTCACTGGCATTCACTTTATCCCCACCCTTAGTTCACAGTTTTTTGCATCTGTCACCTCTGACTGCACTTACCCAGCTCATTCTGTTCCCTTTTGGAGTATGGATGCACTGCAAGCACTACTTCAGACAGAAGCAGGAGAGAGATCATGTAATCTCTCTCAGGAATGCTAATTAGCCAGACTGCTCATTTTCAGTATATATGGTAGACCTTGTTTATAATCCTATCACTATCCCTGTGCCCATCAGCAGCCTCATGTTGTAAATGTGCACAATGTGACTTCTTCCTGAATAAAGAAAACTATTTATTAAGTCCTCTCCTTTTTTTATCATGCTATTAACTTTACTATCTCCCCCTAGTGATACTTCTGTACCACTGTTAAACTATTGTTATTCTTAGTGAACCTTTAAACACTTTCTTTCCTCTGCCTGTTCTGAGGTGTTTCCAGATAGTTTTAATTTCACTGAATCATTTCTCACACTTGGTTTGTTTTATGTTATATGAACTGGCAGCCATTTCTCCCTTTCACATCTGCAGCAGATTGATTTTCGATTTCACAGCAATTCTTTCACTTTATCACTGGGCAAGGATGAAATTTTTAGCATACTCCATTTGCACTCTTGGCTTGGATATCCCAACCTTTTGAGCACCTGATAAACCCTTCATCAGAGAACTGAACTTTCATTCAGATTTTTCTACCCACATTTTTTCTACCAATGAATTTGGGTAGTAGCTTTCATTGAGTTAAAGAACTTTTTAATTCTGAATGTTTAGGATAATCAGTTCTACAAATAATCAAGTCACAATCATGATGGCTGGTCTTTAGAGAGCAACAAATTTTCTTCCCAGCAATTATCTCACCTTGAATGCAGTACCTGCTGGATTAGAGAATTCACCTGTATCACCTAGATACCTTTTTTTCTATTGGCAGAATACATTTCTAGCATATGTCTGCCACTCTGGAGTCCTCCATGCATAAAGAACTTTACTTTCCACAAATTGGATGAGTGTTTAATGCATAATGTGTTTAAGGAACAACTCATCCTGCTTTTTTACTTTCTGACTTCGATGATCTGTAGCAGGTCATTCTGCAGATACTCTTCCTCTTCTGCTCAGCATCTTGTAAATCTGTCTTAGCAACTCACCAGCTCATAGTGATGATACAGACAACCACCCTCGTCTGCCCTTTCGAATCAACACTATAGTCACAGTAATCAGGGAAGTCATCTCACCAGGCTTCTGTGGCATCAGTTACATCAAATTCCTTCTCAAGTAACTTCCTGTTCTCATTTGTTACTGACCTTTCTAGCACCAGTATAAATGACTACAAGTTCTCATTTTTTCTCATTCTGCCTTGCCAAGTTGCTGCCTGTGTGGCAATTCATTTCCCAGCACTGTCTTTAGTGTTGCTGGTCTAACCAGTCCTGTATGGTTCCTTCTAAAAATATGTGGAACCTACATGTGACAGTAGTTTTTCCTGTGTTTCTGATGTTGCTTGTCTTCCCTGAGAACAGGGCACGTGCAAAAGCAAACATGGTTGTCTTGTAGCCATTGTGCTGGCCACATGCAGCTTATTCCCAAGCTGCTCTGCTTTGTTGCAGTATTTCAGAGTATTAGTCAAATACAAATGTTCTTTTGTGTTTGTGTACAGGCTATTATTTCATGTCAGCTCCAGCTGGGTGAAAAAAAGGAAGACCTCAATGCTTGTGAGAAAATACTTAGTTTTAAGAGGTTTCAAGATCAGTGTTGCTGATCTATTGATATTCACATGAACATCAACAAGACTGACTCTAAACCATTCATGGGTTGCATTGCTGCCACAGGAATAAAAAATGAGACATCATCTACAATAGCTGGATCAAGGGAAGTGTAAGCTGGAGTGTAAGTCAGGCTGTTGTGGTGAGAGTGTCTTTCAAGGAGGAAGGGAAAAGAGCATGAGACACTCACAGCAAGTGAGTGTGTGCTTGAGAAGTGAGAAATATCATGAACCAGACAGCCCCCCACCTTGGAATCTGCTGCAGTACATGGCAGGGCAGCACCATGCCAAGGAGCACAGTTCTAGGTCCTGTCTCTGAGCTCCTACCCCACAGCAGGGTGGCCAAGTTCACCCAGGACGGGGCCAGGTGGAGGGGATGGCCTTGGTCTTGGTTGCAGAGCTTAGAATGGGCTGGAGGAACATAATGAAAATCTTGAGACAGATAAAGACATCTTCTGCATGAAGGCAGAGGGCTACAGAGGAAGATAGATGCTACAGTGCACTGATGCTGCATCAGGTTGTGTGAGGAGGGTCAGAGGGAGCCTTCTGAGAGCAGAAAGGAACGTAAGGATGCAAAAGTCAGCACTGTCATGTCTAGAAAGTGAGGACACAAAGGCATTGCAGTCAGAGTAGGCACAAAAAGAAAGGACAGGAAGAGTAGACTGGTGCAGTGAGGACAAGGGGAGCAGCATTTGGGATGGGAAATCAGCAGAGAGGAATTTGTCCTACTGAAGGTGGGGATGGTGAAGAAAGTGTCATCAGGAGATTTTACTGTGGGCAAGATGAGAAAAGCCTCAGAATTTGGTGATGCTATAAGCAAAGGTAGAAATTATCAAACCCAACTGCAGCGAGAAAGAAAGGGAGAAGAAGAGGAGAGCGAATTTGGCTTGGAAGAGGAGAAGGGAGTCCAGCAGGAATGGATCTAAAAAGAAGTTCTATTTTAGGAAGAGCAGTCTTTGAGCATGTGGTGGGACACCTAAAGGAGTTTTCAGTCGCAGAGGTCAGGCTAACAATAAAGCTGAAAATACCCTTAGAAAAATGATTACTGTGATAAGGGATAGGGACAAGTTTGCCATGGGAGGGACTTGCAAGTGTTGATGATGCTTTCCCTAGCAAGGCCTGCAGAGACGACTTGTGGGAAAGACACCAAAGGATTGAAGTCCAGCTCCTGGAGCTGACATGCGGATTCAGTTGTCTGTACCCTGTACACCAGGTTTGTTAGCTTCTCCTCAGAGATGAAACCACTAAGGAGAAGCTCAGGAGTTGAGGGTGGACAGATAGTCAAGTGGATCTGCTCTCCCGAGAGATGAAGCACAAGGCTACCATTTTACTTAGATGAGACCTGGCTACAATAGAGCTGAGAAAAACTGCCCCAAAAAGCAGGGAAAGGGACTGGAGAGCTACTCCAGGGATTTAAGGTAAAGAACCCATCAGCTGCCCCCAGGAGGAAGTGAGGAGGGCATCTACTGATGGTCAGAGGGTTGTGGGGTTTCCCTTGGTCCCTGGGGCTGGTGCCTTCCCACTGACTCAGAAAATGTCCCGAGGCTGTACTGGTAGTCCTCTCTCTGCATGCATCAAAACTTTTCTGTGGATTTTTCCTAAGGGGGTGGGAGGGGGGAGTGTAAAAATGAAGATGAACCTCGCTAGCATGTCTCTGACTGACTCTGTCTGACTGGGAAATAGAGTAAGCCACTGGGAAAGTATGTGTCAGAGGAGAACTAGGTTGTCTGTCTGTCTGTCTGTCTGTCTGTCTGCCTGTCTGCATGTCCGTCCACAGGCTGGACCTCCTGGCTGGTTGGAGAGCTGGCTAGGGCTGAGAAATCATAACTGACACAGCCAGGGCTGGCTGCATGAGAGTTGGTCTGAATACAGCCCTGGTTTTGATAGGAATGACAATTTTTTAACACTTAGAAGTAAATAAAAAATATTTTTACTCCTTAAAAGTGAAAACGTCACTTTCCTTCTTTATTGCTTTGCTGCTTTGCTTGTTTACTGCTTGTGAATAACTGCTGCAGCCCCTCTCTCAGACATGGGTGCTTGCTTTCCTCACGGACACCTTTTTTGGTCTCACAAGTTGGAAGGACAGAGCCTGGACCCCCCCAGGCAGAGGAGCACGACTCGTCCCAGAAAGCCACTGGAGAAGAAGCCTCACGCTGGGTCAGGAGCAGTATGACAGAGCTGCCTGCTGCTGACACCAATCTGCTTTTCATTTTCCACTCAGCTCTTTATGACAGACCCTGCAGCAGTGGTGAGGAGCCCGAGCAAGCTCTCAGTGTGTGAGCACTCGTTTGCATTTTGCCCGTGTTGTGCCAGGCTGCCTGCCACAATAAACATCTTCAAATGCCTGTTGCCAGTGCAGGGATCTTCTTGCTCTTACATGACTGAAAGGAGCTTCCACACTTTCACACAGAGGACTCAGAGGTGGCACAGAAAAGCTGTCACAATTTAGTGATCTGAAGGGAACCTTTTGATGCTTATGCAGTCAGGGACATCTTGGTTGTGCTTTGGATTTTTTTTTTTTTTTCCTGGGTCACTCATTGTAAAACTATTCAAGTTACTCAGGGGTAGAGAAAATTATCAAAGTGTTTAAAAGAGGCAAATTCAGACATGCCTTGGCTGAGTGCAGCCAACCTCTTTGCTCCTAGAAGGAATGTAGCTGTTCCCATGTTGAAAAAATAACGTGACTAAGATATAGGGTGTTTGAATAATAAAGCAACCCAGTCTGGGCCCCACTGAGTGGTAAAGCAAGACTCAGCTTGTAATATGTGGCTTCAAAGTACCTTGTACCTCTGACTGGAAGGTGATTTTTAGTCTGACCCTCTCAGACCAAAGGAATTCAGGAATGTCCCAGGCTGAGTCTGCACATACTGGTCCTGAGGATGTCATCCTCAGGGCATGGGGCATGACTCCCTGGTCTCACTGAGGCACCAGTCTGTCCCCCTGCTCCCTTCCCCACAGATACAGCTCTTCTTGGCTGTGCTTGGCTGGATGACCCTGGCCTTGGAAACTGCTCAGTCTTGGAAGGAGAAATGTTTGAGACCCTGTGAGTACAAAGGCAAAGCTGGAGAAGCATTTGTGAGCATAAGACTGCAAAACTGATGTACAGATAAAACTTTCATGTTAGTCCGTGGCTGTCACTTGAGCCAATAATGACAAAAAAGTTGAGCAGTGCCAGCATTTGCATTTTGAGGCCATTTGTCATTGTCTCCAGGTGCTTTGAAAATGGATAAGAAGTCTCAACTACTTCCTGCACCATTCCCTTTCTGCACTAGCATTTTGGAGAATACCAAAACATAATGGACACAAAGAGCCACACAAAGCCAACGATGATTCTAGGAGGCCACTTTCAGCTGCCATTAAAAGTTTTTTGGACAGATTGTTCAACATCCCTGGATGATGAACAATAGTGCCATCTGAGTGATTGACATTGGTCATATTAAAATGTGGACTGGTGGAGACTCCTTCTCTGAGACTGGAGACTGCTCCTATGGCACAGAGACAAGCTTAAATTCACAACCATGTGTCCTCTTCCCATGGTGTGTCCTAGGTTTTTCTGTACAGAGCTGGTAGGTGGCCTCATCCCACCCAAGACTTGATAGAGACTTTTGTTTTCCCCAACTGAGTCGATATATGTTTTCCTGAACCATCAGTACTGCCACCACCACAAATGAATAAATAAATAAATAATCCAGCCTCCCCAAAGCAAATCAATTATTCAGGGTGCTTCCTTGATACAAAATCTCT
The DNA here is from genome assembly GCA_038090715.1 of Florisuga fusca. Classification (NCBI taxonomy): domain Eukaryota; kingdom Metazoa; phylum Chordata; class Aves; order Apodiformes; family Trochilidae; genus Florisuga; species Florisuga fusca. Next base: position 13,963,412 of record JAAWXA010000014.1, read on the forward strand.
GGAGCAGTGACATTTAGGAGGCTGTGGATCAGCTACATTGCAGTGTCATGAAAATTTCATGCTCACTTGGCAAGGAAGTTGGTGAGTCAGGTAGATGAGCTCTTACACCGTCTCCCTGACCTGGATACAAACACAGTTTCAGATTACTGCTGTGGGTGTACAGCTCAGAGGGGGAGAGAACCAGGAGTATTTAGGCCTTCAACACCAATGGGGACCAAGTTTCAGAGGTGCAACACCCTTTGTGATTTAAAAAAAAAAATTCAGTCCTGGTGCCCCTAAAATATATTGACCTTACAGATGGATTCATGGCTTCTAAATGCAAAGGTTCAAGTTCCGCACAGAGTATCCACCTGAGAGTGACTTTATGGCTTTGCTGGGACTCCTGCCCCAGCCAGCAGCACTGGCCCATGACTGTGTGTTTCACCTGCTCTGTATGGGGTGGCTGGGGTTGGCAGATGAATTGAAAGGGAAAATGTGTCAACAGGTTGTTAAGGATTTTCAGTATTAAAAAAAAAAAGAAAAAAAGAAAAAAAGAAAAAAAGAAAAAAAGAAAAAAAAAAAAAAAGGTGGGGAAATAAGTAAATAATAGTGGATCCAATGGACAGTTTTAGGCACAGCAGAACCCATTATTATGAAATGAGAGCCTAGACTTCTGAGTTGCTTACAGTTTTGTTACACCGACTTTGCTTTACTCGCTTTTTTCTTTGCTGTAGTCCTTCCTGTGCTCCTGCCTGTCCCATTCCCAGGCTCTCCGGAAAGGCATCAGGACCAGTTAATTCACCCTGCATGTCTCTTCTGCCTCTCTGCTCCTCTCCTGCCAGCCCAGGGATGCTCCAGCCTTGAGCTGGAGGACTCGTACCAGCTTTCACCAGACGAGGTCACACTAATCCCGCAGATGCTCCGCAGCAGGGAGCTTCTCCAACAGCCACAAACACTGCAGTGGAAGATGCCTTCTCTCCTGCTGCATTAAGGCTTTGTCAAGCTCTCCTTTTTGTACCCATCATGCAGTAGAGAAGGTACCATTAAGGCTTTAAAATTTAATGAGGTCTAATAAAATCTCTCCCTGTGATACACAACCTAAGCAAAGGCTGTGGTGTGGGAAGGTAGCATTTGTGTGTGCCTTTGTATCTTTCCCTCCACTCTGTTTTAACTACATAATCCCAGTCACTTAAAAGCATTTCTGCAGCTTTATGTTGTGGTGTTACAGCAGATTCACTCCATAAGGGTAGGTAGGTAACAAATTGCCACTTCAAGCCTAACTTCAACACAGGGGCATCTGCCCCACCCTGGCCCTAGTGTTTACATTTCTGACGTGCTGATAAATGCAAACCTGCTGAAATCTTGGCTTGAATGATCAATGCTCAAATCCTGCTTGCTGACTTCCCAGCTCATGGAAACAAATTGGAGGTCTGTCCCCTCTCCTGATTTGACTAATGTTTCATCCTCTAAGTTTGCAGGTAACATGAGCCTCTATAAATGGCTGTATCCCATATATATAAATGGTTTTCTCAGCACACCAGTAATCTGCACTGAAAAAAATACCACTGGCTGAAGTCCTCTCTTAGGCTACTGGAAGCACAGACTGAGCCTCTGTTTCCTATGGTTTATGTAGAGCCTCCCACATCCTGAAAAAAAATGCTGTGAGCATCTAACTGATAGTTCTGGGGTCTGGTCTCAAAGTCTCCTGCTGAAGCAGTTCCCTGTTGTATAAATAATTAAACAGGCACCGGACCAGAGAGAAGAGGTGGAAGATGGACTCTCCAGCCACATAGTGAGGAAACTTGTATGTGACGTGGGAAAGCCAAGTAATGGGTTCCTGCTCCAGTAAACATCTAACTAGCAGCACAAACTGGACCAGCTCCAACAGGAGAAGCTGCGATCTCCTGTCTCAAGACCATCCAGGGCCTGCTACTTTGGGCATTTCCTGAAAACAGGGGAGAAAAGACATCAAGAATCACATGCATAATCTGCAAGGTTCTAAAGTGCTGGTATAAGGGCTGAGATGTCACTGTAGAAAGAACCTGAGGTACTTTTCATAAAGCCTGAAACATGAGCTGGTTCAGAAGGGTTCATCTGGCTCCATGTCTATCTCCAGCCTCAGCTGAAGGCAGGTGATGGTGAAAAAGCAAAAACGCAGGGTAAATCCTTAATCATACCTCCTCAGGGCACACATGAGGACAAGAGAAGAGATATTTTTCCCAAAACACGTGGTCACCTCTTCTGGGTTCCTCATGGGGTATTCTTGTGGCTTCCCAAGTTAGATCATTTCTTATGACCTTAAGCCCCTCTCAGATTGGGTTTGCTTATTTTACAAAAAGAAAGGGGAAAAGAAAAAGCACTTCTTTTTAGCAAAGCTCTCACTATTTAATAGTTAACTTCCATGCACCATCAAAGAATTTCTTAATTCCCTGATTGATTGCACTAGTTTTAAAGTGGAGGCAAGATGTGGAAAGAGAGTCAGTTTCTTTTGGAAGTCACTCTGGTATATTTGGGCAGAAAGGCAGGAGTCCAGGCCTTGACTGGCCTGAAACAGAACAATCCAAGCTAAGTTTAGGATCTTCTATTTCAGACCTGGAAAACAGTGGGAGTATCTGAATTTATCCAGATCAGTAGTTGAGCTAATCAAAAACATTCCTCTGCAGACCTTGCCCAAAGGATATCCTTAGATCACCTCAGCTGTAGTGAGAGGACCTGCAAGGGTGTAAATCGTACAGAGAAGAACAAGGCTCTCATGCAGTCTCTTCCTTAGGAAGGCTCTTAAGCAGCTTTAAATGTGCTTGCAGTTTTCAGACTTCAAGTCAAAAAAGTCTTTTCTTAACACAGTGAAAGGTGGAATGACTTAGCCTTGGGAGCCCTGGAGACTTCAGGGAGAAGCTGTTTGACCTCTTCGTGTCTCAATCCACCCAGAACATGAGAGTGAAAAATAAACAGCACCTCACTAAAAAAAAAAAATAGTGTAACTGACCTGAGCTTGCCTTGGTAAATAAATTACAAAGCCATAAAACTGCTTGAGGGGCTGCTTTGTCCCATTGAAACAACACCCACTTTAGACACTCTCTAAACATATCATTCTGGGGTGATGCAGAGCAACTGCCAAGAAGCTGTTATCTTTATCTACCTGTCAAGGCCTCATATGTTCTCCCTGGGCTGGTGTCTGAGCTAAGGAGAAAACACAAACCAGTGATGAGTGGTCCCAATAAACACCAAAGGGGCACAATTTACCCATGAGCTCTCCCAGCTGTTCTTGTAGCCAAAAAAATGCACCCTAAGACCAAATTCTTACCTGTGTCCTTCTCAATACCCAAAGGGCCCACCTTGCTAGCTCAGCTGCCCTGGACATGTAGTTGCTGCTGCCCTCAACACCTCTCTCTGGGATGCCCCCTTATTCCTTGGTAAATAGTGGGGTTTGGGAGGCCTGGCATCATTAAGGAGAAAAAGGGAAAAAAGTCAAGGGCTGCTGGGAGAAGTGTTGGAGGGGTGATCTGGGATCTTAAAGGTTAAAATCAAAAGCCAACCAAGCAAAGTCTGATGCTGATGAGTCTACTTAAACACTGAGATGATGGAGTTGATCTGAAGGAAAGTCAGTGCCTCTGTTTCGGCACCAGATCTGAACACAGAGTGGAAAAGTCCTTGGCTGCAAAAGCAAAACCTGTCTCCAGGAATGCATTTCCAGGGAAAGTTAAAAGCATCCTTAGTACACAGAAATAATCTCCTGTTGTTTTAAGAAAATAATAATGGGAAAACCCTTCTAGGTACTTGGGCAAAGCCCAGATTTCACCAGAGGCTTTTGCAGGTTGGCTACAATACCTTGGTTATTTTGTCTGCACTCAGCATGTCACAATAAGAGACGTGCCTGACACTGGCATCATTTAATAGAAGATATCAGATGGTGGTTTATACTAATACAACAGCTGTTTCTTCCTGCATGTAAAGAAAAAGCATCCCAGGAGATCATGGTCCTGCTGAAGAGAAGATTCAAACTTGCTTTTCAGTAGTTGCAGAATCAGTGCTTAATTAACAGGGCATGGAACTAACTAACATGACAAGGAAAGGAGGAGTTTCTTGGCATGGCCTTTCTACACTGCCTTTAAATTCTTGAGTAATTAAAAAGAAGCAAGGAAAAAAACCCAAACCACAACAAGCACCACTTTTTATTGCTCCCCCTATGTATAATGAAATCCTAAAAACTAGAGAACTGTACAGACAAGACTTCTGAGCATTGCAGACCAGAGCTTATGGGCTGTATCCAGTCTGCTGCTGGCACTGCACACAGCCAACTACTACAGCATTTGACTGCATGAGATCTCCAAGTGATTCCAGTCACTTATTACCCAGGACTGCAAAGCCTTGGTGAAGTGAGTGGAGAAACAACTGTGGCACTTACATTGGCAGTGCCCTTGGTCTCAAGAAGGAGGTGTGATTGTGTGTCTTGTAACCTCCTCGCCCTTCTGCTTGTCTGTGTGAAAAGCTCCATCCCCACCCAACATTGTAAGATCAGGATGAGGGATTTGTCTTTGTTTTCAAATAGCTGAGCAGCTGTATCATGCCTCTGAGTGAGGTGAGTTTGAGATGCATTTGAAAAGAAGCTAAGTGGTAATCTCTGCTAGGCAGGATCCTTTGAGGGGAATCACATTTATTATTTAATTTTACAACTTAGCATTTCATGATGTTGCTCATTTTGAGGCAGCAATTTATTGAGAGAAGTGCAGCAGAAGCACAGCACTCCAAACAGAGAAGGTCAGATATATTTACATGATATAAATATTCTATTACATACCGTGCAAAGAAAGGATCTGTTTGCTCAGGATGAGCTAAGACATTTTGTTGGCCTCCTGTCATGGCAGCTCATCCTGGGCCAGACTCCATAGAGTCTTGCTCAGCAGAGTTTCTTGATGCTATCAGTAGCAGTAAAATGCCTGCAAAGGTCTTAGAGGTAAAAACCTCCTTGGCTAAGCCAGCCCAGAAGCCCTTGGTGTTTTCCCTGACACACACTTTTCCATCTTGGACTTTTTGAGCTATCTGTGTGACTTTATGGGCAGATTTCCTCTGGCTGAAAAAGGCTGAGCTCTACATAACAGATCAGACATCTTGGAGAGTAAGAGGATGCTCAGTGTGAGTAGAGACTCAGAGATGACTGTGCCTTGGCAGTGTTGCCTACAGTCAAGACCTGCACACTCCAGTGAGATTGTTAATACAGTTAATGTGGTTAAAATCAATGGGCTGTGCTAATTTACCTCAGCTGAATTTCTCAGTGCCTGCTTTTCACATGGCTTTTCAGTACTTCCTTTAAACTCTATTAATTCTAATGTTTAATTGCAAACAAACTGCCTGATGGATCAGTTAAAGAAAAATCAACTGTAAAGGGTCAAAGATTTAACCTTTCCTATCTTTATTGCTCCCACACAGATCTTTCAGACCAGTTATTTGCATATGTTAAAATCTAATTTGAGTTGTTCATCACATAGAACTATGTACACTGCTTTTTTTTTTTAAATGAGAGATGTAACTTCAGGGCACTATTAAATTCTAATTAAAAATCAGTCAAAAGCACCCTTCTCTTAGTGTTTGTGCCTGCAGCAACCCTTCTATCACGGTATCAAAAGCTCAGTTCATTACTTCTTAATTAATTTTGCCTTGAGAAGCCCTAAGTTCTCAGAGGACCTGTTGGATTTTCAGAGCATTGTCTATGTAGCATTGGTTTGTAAGCAGCAGTCACAGCCAAGTGACATTCAAATCAGCAATTCTTACCCATGTAATCCCATTTGATACAATGGCTGCAGACAGCCAGCTTTTGGGAATCTGAAAGACCCTTGAAGCTCACAACACAGAGGATATCCTGCCTGGAGCTACTCATCTTGTAGGGATTTTCCCATCTCCCTATCCCCAGTGTGCATATTTTGCAGTTGAAAGGGTTGGTATATAGGTTGTTTGGGTGGTGTTTTTTTTTTGGTTGGTTTTTTTTTTTTTTTTGGTTTGGGGTGGTTTTTTTTTTTTGTGTGTGTGTGTGTGTGTGAAGAAATAAGATTAAGGAACGAGACTGGTTCCTGACGCCCAGGAAATCTTGTTTTTAAACTCTTGAGTTAGCCAAGATCTTTTTGCCCTGCCAAGCACCTGAAGATGTGCACGTTCGTTTTCCAGATAAGAATCCTGCAGTCGTGATCTCCCACTGCAAGTGATTCATTTCCCCTCCTGGCCTGGCTGCATGCACACACGTGTCTGAGGGTGGTGAGCTGGGGGCTGACCAGTGCCCTGAAACAAAGTAAGGAAAAGAAGGGAAAGGGGTGGAGGGAAACATTCTACATGGGAACATTTTGCACTGGTCTGGGGAATTCTTACCAGAACTGTTGTTGTGGTGGACCAAGCACAAAGGGGCCCATGGCAGCTTGAGCACTCCCCAAACAGTACAAGATTGGTTTGACAGAAGAGCATGAATTAAACTTGCTCCTCCAAGCTGGGCTTAGTAGGACATCTGTAGCTGCTGTGCAAGCCAGGAGAGACTTGAATGGTACAAACTTTCATTAGAAACCTTTGTACTAAGCCCGATTTGCACAAGGCAGATCCCGCAGCTATCAAAAGCAATGGTTCAAATCTACCTTCATGTGTATCCAAGCCTTCTTGCTTCAAGGCACAGAGTTAGATGGGTGTGACTGAGGGAGCTGTGGATAAAAAAAAAGAACAGAGAAAGCTTAAAACATGGTTTAAGCTTTAAGCTTTTAAGCTTAAAACATGGTTCTGATTTTCTTCTGGGAGAAAGTGCACAAAGAGAAAAAAAATTAAAAAATAGAAGGAAAATAAACCTTGGCCAGTGGATGAGATCAAGATATTTTGGACTCTGGGGAAAGTCCTCTCTTTTCACCAGGATAGACTCTCCCTTCTTCAGCAACACTTTGGATAAGCTTGCCTCTCCTTTTCTCAGATGCTGATTTGGGGGCAGAACAGAGGCTGGCTATTTTCTTCCTCCTTCTTCTTCTCTGCTGGGATGCTGAGGAAGCTGAGCAAGGAAACAGCTTGCAGGGATCTTAAGAGAGACCAGGTATGAATTATTCACTCAGCTCTCTCTCCTTGGAACCGGTCCCCACTGGAGCCAGCAGAAGCAGATCTCGAGGCTGAGGTCCTGAGCTACATCCCTTCCTTACTCCCAGAGTCACACTTAACAGCAGGCTTTAGTAGATGGATGGATGGATGGAGGGATGGATGGATAGGTGGATGGTTGGCTGGCTGGTTGGTGCCACAAGGCTCAGGTCACCTCATTTATGTGCTGTGGAGGCCAGGAGAGGTTGAAAATCAGTCCCAGATTGGTTGCACATGCTCTAGGATTTGATGCTCTTGCTATGTCATGCAGCACCAACACTCAGCACCAAGTAGCTATCAGTTGCAATAAGAATTCTGTTGACTTGAGAAAGCTGCAAACCAGCCCAGATCAGGGAGAGTCAGTCTTGATTTTTGCTGTCCTTTACAAAGAGCCAAAATGTTAACCTTCTTAATGCTGCAGTTGTAGATATGCTAAGTACCCTTCAACATGTGCCTTTCGATTGTGGCCAGTTCTATGTTGTACCAACCTAGTAATGTCAGTCCTAGAGAGAAGAAGCTGAAAGCCTCTCTACTTTTGATTTTGAGGTTAATTTGATTTTGCCATTTTTTTATTACTGAAAGGCAATGGACCTGACCCTTATGTGCCCCAGCGATGTGTCTTCACTTAAATGTCAAGGACTACAGGGGCTGTGGAGAAGACAACAGAAAGAGGGCTGGGTTCTTAATCTGAGATGTAGAAACAAAGCTGGTCTAGCTTTTCATGGAGGAGAAAAGGCACAGCACAAGACTTCACCAAGGCCATGGTGGTACAGAGATGGCAAATCTTGGGAGGAAACAGGGAGTCCCTTGCCTAATGCATGCAGCAGGGTAATACAGTTTTTTTTGATATCCTGTGGGATCTCACAGCTATCAGTAGTAAAATTATAAGAGGGTGCACATAAATGGCTGGGACAGAGGGTGGAGGTCCCATGGTCTGTGTAGCAAATGAATCTGATCAGGGACTACAGGAGAGGAACCTATAAACCAGCTTTACCCATGGTGTGCACAAATAGGCTGACCTACTGCCCCTGCCTTCCCAGACTGCCTGCTTGCCCTCCACAATGAATGCTCATGAAAAGAGAAAAATTCTATTCTCAGGGAGCCTTGGAAGATGTTAGACAAAATTTTGAGTGGAGAGGTGAGTAAGGCTGCAGGGATCCCCTATATATCTGAACCCACCCCCTGATGAGAACACCATGGGACTCTACCTGCTATCTGTGCAAGACCTCAGGGCAGGGAGAGCAAGTCACTTGTGAAAGGCTTCCTAAGGGAAATGTTTACAACCACTGAGGTTTAGTGTACTGGAAGATGTACAAAAAGGAAAAATTCTTGTGCAGGAGAGAGGATGGCCTGGATAAGAAAAGAGGTGTCAGGCTCTCAGAGACTAGCTGTTTATTTACACCTGGTTGCATCCAGCGAGGGGATGTTGTCATCCTCCCAGTCTGCATCTCCCCCCTGGCATCTGGGCAAAAACACATGAGAGAGACTGAGCCCAGTGGCAGAGCTGAGAGCACAAGTGGACCTTCCCCCTCACCTCCTGCTCCCCTTCCAGTTCCTTTCTTTAGCCCATCTCCCTGCCACCCTTTCCACCAGCTGGCACTAGCCAGACCATGACCCTTGGAGTACGTGCCTCTGACCACACTGCCTCCAAGCCATTTCAGTGCCAAGTTCTGGTTCTTCCAGGATTACAAGGAGTAAGTTTCCAAGGAATTCATTTGTCACTACTTGCTAAATAAATGAGGGCTGATAGGAATCTGCATTCTGCTTTCATCAAAACCTATAGGTGCTGTTGCTGGTGTCTAAGTAATTTCTCACAAGAAGTCACTCATTCTTCTCCATAAAAGCCGGAAAAGACTGCCTGGATCAGCTGTTGTAGTTACTGCTGGGGAAGGAGGCCTCTGTGCTTTCATTATCAGCAGTTGCCATGAAGTGCTGGACAGGGAAGGCTCAAAGGCAGAGCAGGAAAAGCGTTTCATATCTGGAAATAATCTTGCAGAAGTCTCTCTTAGAGCTGAAATTCTTGGCACGAGCCTTTCATCCAAATCCCTTGGGACAAGGCAATGGGCTCTCATCCTTTAGTGAAGACTGGCAAGTTTTACATATTTTTGAAAACCAATGAGTGTTTTGGGTTTGTTTTGGTTTTTTTTAGCCCGTATGACAGGAACCATAAAAATACTATATCTAGTCCCTTTTTAAATGACAGGTCTGGCTTACATCTCCAAGCACCTGAAGAATATGTCTTTGGATGCCTAATTGCCACTGAAGTCAACATGATTTAGTCAGCTACTAAAATAGCTTTCCAAATCAAGGCTCTGCTGTCTTGCATGTCTTAATACATGTATTCTCACAAAATTTCTGTGAAACAGGACTGTATTTCAAAGATTGGGGTGAAGGAAGAGAGTAACTGCTAGTTACATTTTCTGAATAGCCTGGAATAAATCACATCAGTTTGAACAACAAACCCCTCCAATGTGTCCAAACTCTGGGAGAGGATCTGGGGATAGCACTCACATCCTCATTCTCAAAACTTGGACTTCACAACCCCAATCAAGGCATCAGCTAGAGTTTGTTGTCTCTGGCAGTCTTTTAATTTTCTATGATTACTTATACTTTTTCCATTATAGAAGCATCAGGCATCAAGGAGGGTGGGGAAGACTTTTGTACTCAAATATTTCTTCACAAAAGGTCTAAAAAAAATCCCACAGAACACCCAAGATAACATTGTTGTCCATTATATTAGTAATGCCCCCAAAATGGAAAACATTCGTGTTGTGAAATGCTCAGGTTGCTGTTCTGTTTGCTCCTTGTTAAGAGTTAATAAACAAAACTCTTTGGGTTAATTTTGTCATGTGTACTGCGAGTTGCTAAGTAACATGGCTCCACTCTGCCTGAAGTCTGTGTAGTGAGACAACTGAGAGAGGCATTAAAGTGCTATAAAATAAATGGGATGGATCACGTTATAGTGTGCCAGACCCTGACTTGGCATTTGGAGAGTGGATTATTTTTTTCCCCTTTCTTTGTTTTAGATGTAAAAAAAACAAAGATACAAAGTCTGCCTGATGTATGAAGAGCAAAGAGCAGGTCATGCTTCTGGCAGGTGAGATGATGTGCAGTGCTGGGAGATGATGCTCACAAATTTCTGCCTGATGCTGAAATCACTGTTGGGCTGGAGATGATGTGCAGCAGGACAGATCCCAAAGGGCCAAGGAAGACATTGAGGAAATCTGTTGTCCAAAGACCTGAGAGGTTTATGCTCAAGATTTTTGATCAGGTAGAGGAGGAAGGCTTGTTGTCTCTGGAAGGTCCTACATGGTGGCACTTCACATTAGGGAAGGCCCACACCATGCTGCATATGTCTGTGGTGCTATAGGGGCTCCAGCCCTGCTACATTTCCCTGCTGCTTCCAGACAAAAGACTTCCTAGATGGCTTTAAATTCCTAGCAGGGCCAGACAGACCAGGTTGGACAGTTTCAGGTGCAGGGCTGGAAGAAATGAAAAGCTATATTAAATTATGACCCTACAAGATGCTCAGAGCAGGAACCTGGGTGTCTTTGAGGGATAGGGCCCTGATTTTGTTGCAGCTTTCAGACAAATGAACTTCCCTTTAAAAGGATGAGTATCACTGTCATACTAATGTAAACTGAGAATTATTTTCTGCAGACAAGTACTAAAAGAGGTACTGTGAGTAAGGTCTAATTTCATACTGAAAGCAACCAGCAGAGAACAAGAGACTATTTTAATATCAATAGAGATGGAGCATGTTGCTGGGATGGAAATCACTGGGGAACACTCTGAAAGGTTTTATCAGATATTTTTTGTTTAATTTGCAGGCATTGTTCAGTTTTGGAAGAAATCCTAATTTGGCTACAAGGATTTCAGTCTTTCAAAGGGGTGGTAGCAGCAATATGCTTTGCCTCAGTCTCCTCCTTGGATAGGTTTCTCTCCAGAAAGAGGCATTGCTCCATTTTGAGCCACAAGCTTTTAGGGTATGTCATGGCTTGCTTTCAGAATTATCATTTTGGAGCAAAGACTAATGGTTTCAGGATACAGTTTTTCAAATGTGAGATTTTCTCCTGAATTCAGTGACAATACCAGTTAAGCTCCAAATTAAGAAAGGGTTAGGGCAGAGAAACAATTTCCAGTCAAGGCAAATCATAGAAACACAAAATGGTTTGGGCTGGAAGGGACCTTAAAAATCATCTAGTTCCAACCTCCCTGCCGTGGGCAGGGGCATCTCCCACTAGACCAGGTTGCTCCAAGCCCCATCTGGGCTGGCCTTGAGCACTTCCAGGAGGAATGTGACGGTGCAAGTTTCAACTTTTCAGGGCCTACCAGATTTCTCGGGGTTAAACTAATACTTGTCAGTATGAAAAAAACCCCAACCTAAAACTCAAAAAGTTTGTTCTTTGTTTTTTACAAATTGTGGGCAATAACTACTGGGTTTAGAAATCAAGTTATCTCTTCTAGGTCCTACCTAAAGCTATTTCCTTCTAGTAGCCAGCCAGACATCCTCCAAGCACCTGCAGACAAGATGAGAGAGAGCTCCTCACATCATCTAGACTTGTGGTTAAAAGCAGCATGTTGGCTGTTCCCGAGGTCCTACCAAGGATGCTTTAACGGATACAGGGAATTAATTTATGGCTTCTGCAAGCAGAAGGTGGGCAGGCTGCATTTCATACAGCTTACACGTAGAATGCATATAGATGATGCATCTGCAGTCTGTTTTATTTTGCCTGCAGAGCCTGACATAGTACTGTCTGACAGTGAATCATACAGATCCAAACAGCTCAGGGTGCCACAGATTTAAACATGTAAGTGCTGTTTCCTATTGTCCCTGGTCCAAGGGTTTGGTGGAACATCATATTAAAATAATAGGCCTGCTATTAATAAAGCCAGCAGCGTCTGTTCAGCACTGCTACATGACAAAACACATCCGTGAGGCAGAGGTTCTCCTCTGCTGACACAGACAGATCAACCCAGCCATGCCCCAGATGCTCACATGCTTCTCAGTCCCACCAGAGACCCTGTAGAAATATGGAGACAATTAAGACAAGACAGAGAAATGTGATTAATGCAAACTGAGAACTGACCCTGCTTCTGAGAAATGCTGTTGTGCGTGTTCCTGCTGGTGGAAGGTGGGCTAAGCCACTGGCACTATGCCAGTCTGTCACCTTATTTATGTGGATTTTGCCCTGGTGAATGGGCTCCTGCTCCAGGGAGTACACGGACAGCTTCAGACCTTTGGAGGAGGGGAGAGGGGGGATACCTGCTCTGAACAGGAGTGTCTTGGGAAAGTAGCAACCACAGCAGGCTGAGACAGGGGGTGTCAGGGCATGGACAACAGACCTGGCATATCCCAACAGGAGGAGGAGGTGTGAGTGAGAAAATGCAGTGCAGCAAAAGGATTATTTGAGTGCTGCTTGTCAGCCAAAGTTGTCAGGTGGATTATGGATACTTGTGACTCCACATTGTATGAGTATTTTAACATTAATTATATTCTGACCTGGAAGGGAAGATTTAGTGTCATGGGTCTGCAAGGCTGAACTTTCCCAGAGTCCATAGATAGGGGAGTGATGAGCACTTGCTGTACCAGTCAGCAGGAACCAGAACAAAAAGAAGCTTGGTTATAACTTGAGGGCCAAATTAATTTCCCATGGCAGTAAGGACTTAACTAATGTGCCTGTTCACAATGGCTTCCTCTAAGAGACTTACTGGGAAACAACTTATCCCTACCTGAGTTGTGCTTTGGTGAGGTCTGGCTTTTTATATTTGGTACTATGAGGAATGAATCCAGGACTGAGCAGCACCAGAACCCACACCAGAAATGTTCCTCTCCTCCTCTGGGAATGCATGCTCTCTCCTGGCAGCTGTCTTTCCCACTTTTTCATCCATCTGCATCCTTGCTCTTCGCTGGAACTGGTTGACACCCAATCTCCATCCCAAAAGGCTGACTCAGGAACGCTAACATGAAGCCTTTGAAGCCCTGATCTTTCAGAACTATTTTTTCCCTCCCCACCCATGACAAAGACAATCAGTTGTTGCCATATTCCTCTGCTTATAAACCTCCCAAGGAAGATACAAGTGATCAGCTGCACTGTTGGCTTTCTTTGTCCACTCTGTCCTCATCTTTGCTTCCTGCTGCAGATGGTCCCAACCATCTGATGCCGATAGGACACATAAGCACAAGCCCATTTAAATTAGGGCTCTAACAACACTTTAAGTGACGTGAAGGCTTCTCAAGGGTCCTTCTGAGACCAACTGGGTTTGAATTCATTCAGAGAGAAGTTTCTTTCTGTGCAAACAAGAGAGAATTGAATGGGGCTGTGCTCTGCCACACGGTGCTGAGGTTGATATGGCAACAAAGGTTCTAAAAATGATGAAACACAAATTATATTCTCCTGCTATATAAATAGCTGTGTCAAGTTGTTATGGAAACTGGCAAGTAAACTGGGTTAAGAAGGGCTACTTTTCCTGCTCTCCTTTGCCAAGGCTTTCTGAAAGATTTTGTGCCATCAGGGTACAAGAACAAGGACCTAGGAAATGGGGTGATGAACTGATCAGAGAGTCTCTAGAAATGAGGTGGGATGGCATTACATCATCTGTCTTCTCCAGAGGCTGTGGCTTTGAGTGAACCTCTGTGCCTGTCTTGTTCCCACAATATACTGGTGGAAGCCATAATGTGATCTCAGCAGAATCTCCTCTTGGAGGCCTGGGGCATGGTGGTCTGCAGACACATTGCTGTGTGGGTAGATTTTTTTTTCTGAAGGCCCAGAGCAAACACTCAGGTGGTGAACGACTGGTGGAACTGCAGTCACAGCTGTGCATACAGTAAAGCACTTCTGGGGCAGGCAGATGGAAGAGACTTCCATCAAGATTAAAAGGGTAATTCACTGGGTTTTGAAACCGATGTACCAGCTGTGAATTGGAGGGGGCATCAGGTATCCTTTGATGGGAATATAAAAAATGAAAATCAAAGCAAAAATGTTGAATTGCACCTTGGGCACCAATCTTCTGTCTTAAAGATATTCCAAGAGTAGATAGACCCAAAACATCTAAATCCTCTCTAAAGGATCTTTCTGTTCTTCATCAGAGAGGTTTCTTAGACATCTTGTGTTCAACCCCAGTCCCTTTTGTGAGCTGCACAAAGGCACCACTTAAATTAACCTCTCCTTGTGAGAAGCCCACTGTGCTGTATTGTCAGAGGGGTGATTTTGAGATAATGCACTTGTTCTTGATTCATTTTAGGTCCTTAGGAATTTTCCAGTAATGAAATGCAACTTGATCTCTTTGAAAGATACCAGACAGGTAGGTTAACCACTCACCCTATTGATGCTGTCCTGTTATTGTCACTGCATTTGCCTAAGAACATAATTCAAGCAATATAACTCTGTATGGTATGCACAACCTTCTTATCTTTGTTGCCACCAATACAGCTATCTGGCACCTACCTGTCTCAACACAATCAGTATTAGAGTCAGAGGGAATGAGGTTGTTGAAAGGTTTTCCTTTCATTTTTCCAAAGACATGATAGCAAAGAGACTTTTATAAGGGTATTACTGTGTTGATGTACAGTGGGTATTCAACCCCTATAAAAAGCTCTCTGTCATACATTTGATTCACCTTTCTAAAGCTTAGCAGTCAGCATGCAGTTATGCCACAAGGGGTTAGTGGAATGTACTTTGTTCCTGTGTATAAATAGCTAGCTTTTAATAACCAGCATTCAAAAGTATGCAGAAGTGAGCAGGATGTTAAGACAGAAATCTTTTTCCTCTGGAGCTGTGCAAAGAAAAAAAAAATTCACACGTACAGAGGAAAGAAAGTAAAAGGCAGAGAGTTGGGTTGGTGCCAGCATTACAAAAAAAAAAAAAAAACAAAAAAAAAAAGGCAAAATTATTCCCCTTTCTTTCTGGGAGCAAGTTTTGCCTTTGTCTCTTCAGTGAAGGAAAATTGCCCTTTGCTTGGCAGAAGAATAGTGTGTGCACACAATGGGAAAAGGCTGTGAATTGGGTCAAACAGTAAAAACCAGGACCTGCAAATAATTTTTGAAGGTCGAATCAGTGGCATCATGCTCCCACTGGGATGCCATTCCAGCAGAGAAGGACCTGATCCAACTCCAGGACAGGAGAACAGTGCTGTGGTGTGAGTCAGGGGAGGGAAGGAACTCCTCTGGCTTCTTGGTGCTTGCTGGTACTGCTCATGTCACAATTCAACATAATGTGACAGGCAAAGGGAACCACAGTCAAGTGGCAAGGAGGACACTTGTGTGGTCCAGATGGGGGGTGCAAGCATGGTGATCAGTCCCTCTGCACCCCAGAACTCCATCTGTCTTGGCCATTTCAATTGTAAAGATCCAGATGATGGGTGACACAGTTGGGGCATGTTTCTGGTAGTGATCTCTGAGTCCTACATTGTACAAATGTATGAATAAATAATGAAAAGTTATAAGGAAGAGGATCAGATGCTGTGGAGATCATTTACTATGGGGCAACAGTAAAAAGACCTGAGACACATAAGTAATGCAAATATTTCTACTGAGCTGTAGATGCTTCAGAATAGAGGAAGGAATGAAGAGGATCAAGCATACAACTGGGAGGAGGAAAGGCTTCTGATAAATGTCTCCCAGTCTAGGAGCTTTGTTCAGGCAAAGCAAGGAGGAGAGCTATGTGCAGTCACAAGGGCAGCAGTACAAGCTGTTTTGAGGTGCATTTTATATGACAGAATTGGTGATCCAAAGAGGAATTTTCACCCTATTAATTTGCTGGAAAATGCAACATCTGTCCTCCTTAGATGGCTACAGCTCTGGAAGGCATCAAGGGATCTAACTCCTCCATCTGCACCGTGTCTGAGGGGTTTATGGTCACCTCAGTAGGGATTTCAGAGGCTGGTGTCTGTCCCCCTCTCTCCTGGAGCAAGGTTCCTTTGTCTCTCTGCTGGCTTGTGCACAACAGGCTTGTGGGACAGGAGCAGAGCCACAGAAAAGGGCCCACATGACACAATGCACCAGTTTTTCTTGCCTTTCTGCTGATTTGGTAAAAGGGTGAGGACAATGCTGGATCCAACCCTTTTTTTTGAAGGCATGAATATGTCTGAACTACTCTGTCCCTTCATATGCACATACTTTACTTTCCTAGGCTCAGCTGCGTGTGAGATTGTGGGTGCAGGTGATACATGGCATGAGAAATGCTGTTTCTTTAAGCATTTATAGTGTGATTTTAGAGTAGGAAGGGGGAGAAAGGGGCTGGATGGTCTTCTGCTCTGAAGACCTGATGAACCAAGACTGACTCCATAGTCCTTTGGACTGGGGAACTGTTTTAAGGGACAAACCATGCTGATTATAGGAAGCACCTACAGGATTATGTTCTAGAGACAGCCATGTAGAAGCTCTGTATACCAAGGTTACAAATTTCTGTTTGGACAGAAGCTGACAGTCTGAGACATTCCTGACTGTTAAAATGGGGAAGACTGTTAGAAAGGTAACAGTCCTCTAGAGGAGGAGAACTCAGTTCTGCTTCTGAAGAACCTGGTACCTGCTTCTGCAGAAGCAGAACTACTGAATCAAAGAGAACATTCATATTTCCTCTGTTATTTCAGGTAATTTTAAAGGGAAACCTTGGTGGAAGAGGAACTCAGTGACAATTCCTCAGAAGTCATACAGCTCTTTAACAGCTCCTGGGTAAAAGAAACAAACAAACCAGCCCCTTCATCTCAGGGCACCATGCAGTGATTTTCCAGTCCTTTCCAATTGCTTCACATTGCGTGGGCTGAGCAGTGATTGGGAGCTCTTACATTTTAATGCCAAGTTTCACAAAGATCTTTCTCGATGTCTACTCCACCTTTGTTTCCTCTTTTCTTTGTGGTTTGGGTCCACCCAAACTCAGAAGCCAAAGAAAAGTGGATGGGCTGATTCACTAGACTTTGCACTTGAACAGCTTCAGACATTTTTCATTCATTCCAATCCTCCTTAGAGGCATTCACAGCATTTTTTTTTTTTCCCCCACAGCCTTACATGTATATACATTGCAATATCAGGCATGGTAATAATGAGCATTAGAGAGGGAGTGTGACTGATCACATCTTGTAGGTGATGTAAGACAGAGGTATAGTCTCAGCTTTCTGTATCTCTGCAGCCTCTCAGAGGATGCCTCTGACAACACCTCTCCTGCTCCCCAAGCTCTGTGGATTTCTTAATTTCATGTTCTTCCTGGTGCCATTATTCCTTCCCGAGATCAGGATGCATGTCTCAGTTTCCTGCTGCTTTTATTCTCACTCAGCCTGTCTCCCTTTAGCATTTTATTTCTGAACTGAAGCCATCATTGGGTATGCTCTCAAGCATACTTTGTGGTGATCCTTAGAAATGTGGTCTACTATGCCGTAAAGCCTAGGGAAAGTTGGATCTAGAGACCAGACCCATGATTCTTGCTCTTTTCTTGCCTAGTGGGAGCTAAAAATTCCATCTCAAGTCCTCCAAAGCGACACAATACCTTTCTTAAATCTCCTCCCCTTTCTTCTTTTCCCAACAGTGGAAATGCTTTACATACTTTGCAGATGTGTAAGGCTGTTACGTAAAGCATCACATGAAGGCAAGGGCTCTTGCAAATAATAAAACTGCAGGCTAGTTGAAACCGGCCCCCTTGTTTCATTTTCCTTAACGAAATGTAAATCTACACCCACACAAACTATGCGTCCTTGGAACAAAACAGTATTCCACATTCTGCACCAGGAGGGAGCCAGCCTCAGCAAGGGGCAGCTTCTTGCCATGCTCCTTCTCCACTGGGCTTGTGCTTCATTTCCACACCAGATTTGATCAGCCTGGGCACCAGCAGAGGTGCTGCCTGAGGCACTGAGGTGAGGAAGTGGCTTGCCCATCCATAACTCCTAGGGCAGCCTTCCTTGAGGATCTGCCCACCTCCTCAGGTTTGCAGATGTAGGATGGAAAGCCCTCAGCCTGTTTTCCTTCAGGCACTCTTTCACATGTCCATGCAAACTTCCCACTGGGTGCACCAGCACCGACATGGGCACAGGCGTGAGGAACAGGACAGGGGTCTCTGAACAGGCAATGGCCAAACTGGACCTTCTCAATTTCGTCAGGGCCTTGTGACCTCTTCCTTCCTAGTTCTTACTGGAGTTGCCCCACTTTCACACTAACTTTCTTTTCCACTGCCTCCTGCTCTGGTTTAAATATAGACCAATAATAATAACCCTACCTCCCACCACCCCCTCCAAAAATTCCTGACAATCTAAGAGCAACACTTCAGTGGGCACCTCAAGAGCACTGCCAAAAAAGTAACGAAGCCACAGGGCAACCTGCAGGATGAGACATTTCTCAAGACAATATCCTAGGAAACTGCTTAACATGACTAGCTTCAATCAAATTAATAGTCTATTATTCAATTAAAAATAAGGAAGTAATAAGACAAAACCTTACTTAATTTCTTTCTGTCATCAGCCTCTGTAATCTGCAGTTTAATGAACCTGATGGGTTGTCTTCACATGAATAAAGAATTTTTCCTCAGGCCATCTACTCCAGTCATCACTGGGGGATGGGGAAATCTCAGCTCCATTAAAAAGGAGAAGTCCAAAGGTGTTGCTTTGCAGATGGGACAGGACAATTCCCCATTGCTATTAAAGTGCCTTAACTGGAAAAGTCTCATTTGGGCTTGCAGAGAGACAACACATGCCATTTTCTACAAGCAAGGACTTCCTTTCCTCATGTAATTTCTGTGACAACACATTCCCCATCCCCCTTTCAGAGGTGAACTGTTTTAGGTACAGGTGCTTCATAATATGCTGCCAGGTCCCAGGAACAGCAGTATGTACAAAGACACATGCTCCTGAAGAAATACTTCCACTGAGCACTCATGCATTGGCTCAAAACTGGTCTCCAAGAACACTGCACAGAAACCCTGAGCCTGGTGCTTTGCAGAGTCTGGAAGAGGAGCACAGGATGCCTGCAAGTTTCTCCTCTGCTTTTCCCACCTCTGGACGCCAACTCAAACCCTGACTTAAATTTCACTGAAATTATACACTTTGAGAAAACCTTAGACAGCCCTCATCTGCCTAGTTTTGCCCTATGTAATCACCAGCCAGGTCCTTTTCTCCAGTAGAGTTAAAGAACATATTATAAACTGCTTCTTCATGTTTTCTGCACCTAATCACAATATTTCTGGTCCATTTGGAGAAGATGAAGCTCAAAAAATGGTCAGTTAATTTGTACTTGAAAAAATACAGCTAATAGAACCCAGAAGAATAAAGAAAGTCTCCAGTGGACATAGTACACCAGGGAATTCCAGATAATGCAGATGCTGATGGGGCTGGTGGCGGCTGATGCAATATTTCTACCATAATGCAACACAGCAACAAGTGGCCAAGGGTCACCAGTCCCAAGAGTCTCTACTCCATTTTCAGTTCATTTCTACCCCAGTTTCTACATGTTTAATCATTTGCTCACACGAATGCACACACACACATTTCATGACATGCATGCTGTGCGGGCCATTCCCCTGTGCTTGTAACCCCCTGTCAGTCACGTGAACCATCCTGCAGCAGGCACTCTAGTTTGTGGAAAACTGTTGGACCAAAAAGTGATCCTAAACCCTTCACATCACTAGAGCAAAGCCACAGCATCAACAGACTCCCTGGTGTGACAGCCTTTGTGGGGAGCCATGCCCTCTCCTACCTTTGTCAGCCTTATATAAGGTTACTTCTCAGCTGCAGCTAGTGTGACACTGGCTTCTTTCTGTGACTGTGAGGCCTGTGTGCCTCAGCCAAAATGCAATGCTGAACCCATCAGGATAAGAAGTCAGCAGATGCTAACATGCAGCTTCCAAAAGGTGGCTTGTACTCAGCTTCATAAGCGTATCTGAGGTAAGGCAAAGGCAAGGTGGGCTCATCCTGGGGGTAGATGTCCTGGTCCACTCAATGCCAGCTGGATGTACAGCACTGGAGAAGCCTCACTTGCCACCTAAAGCTTTACACTGGTGGGAGCTGGTCACTGCAGTACTTGTCTCCTGTGCCTTCATCCCCTGCTCTGCCCCCACCTGGTGCATGCCCAGGAAAGTGGTGGAATAAAAATCTGTGGAGTTGTTAAAAAAACATGCAGAAGTGGCACTTCAGGACATGGTTTAGTTGGCAAGGTGGTGTTGGGTTTACTGTTGGACTGGATGACCTTAGAGGTCTTTTCCAACCTTAATGATTCTGTGATTCTAAGCAGCGAGAACCATCATTTTCAGTGGGATATGGTGAAAAGGGCAACCAGGAGCTGTGTTGACCCAAAGACTCCCTTTTCCCAGGCAAGTTGTTCTGGTGGGATTTGTAAGCTCCTTTCCCTTGGCAGAAGCCTCCTCCTCCACTACATCTCCTAGAAAGGTGGGTCCCAGATGCTGGGAAGCACTTCTGCTTGGACCTTCAGGATAAGCCTAGACTGATGCCATTGGAGCTGTAGGAGTGACCAGGCTTTCCCTGATCCCCACCCTAAAAATAAATCAGAAATAAGGTGAAACAAACAAACAAGGAAGCAATAACAAAAATGGAGGTATGAAGGGCTTGCTCATGGGGCCAGGCTCCAGGCTGGAGGACAGGGGTTAGAGGATTCCCCTTGAAGCAAGAAATCAAGGGAGCAGATGATAAAAGGGCCAATGTTCCTCTGAGTCAGCATCCAGCCAGCTCTCTGGCATTTGGAGGGCTGTGCAAATAAAGATAATGTGACATGACATCCTGTTAGGAAGCTCACTAATTGGCCAAGGAGCAGACAGGCTGCAGAACTGCAGTGGATTTTGGTATTGGAAACTCCATCAGAGAAAGTGGCTGGTGCTAGAGATGAGACACATCTCCTCCTGCCCAGGGTATGGCTTTTGCAGCAGCTGCCATCGGGGTGAGCAACTGGTGATCACTGCACCTCAACCTTTCTGGTGTTTGATGTGTGGCACAGAAGGAGGCTCAGGCAGCCCCTCAGGAATGCTGCAAGGGGTGAAGGGCATTTTTTGGTGCACTGCAGCCCCAGTTTTGGAGATTTCTACTGTTCCAGGACAAAACGCCTTCCCTGCAGCTTGTTGTTATGGATGGTGCTGGTGGTGCCTGGGTCTGGGTCTGCATGCACACTCCTCTGCATCACATTATGCACAGCACAGCACCAACAAGCATGTTTTTTTTTTTTAATTTTTTTTTTCTTTTTTTCCCCTGAAGCAGATTTCTGATTCAGAAACCAGGCTGTTTTTAATGGAAGTTGGTGTTTAGTCATAACTTCAGCCCTCTAGATCTTATCAGGCAGCTACACCAAGATGTTGGACTCGATGACCTGAAAGGTCTTTTCCACCTGAAATGATTCCATGATTCTATGAAATAATTCTATATAACTGGTGGATTTCTCTGTGAGGTGGTCAATGGAAATTCTGGTTTTAAGTCAGATGTCTGAGAAACAATTTCCCTGGCTTTTAACCAAAAGGGAAGGCTTGTTAAAGCTATCCATCGAGAACTGTATCCTCCAAAACCTTGTGCCTTGGGCAACTCCAGCTGTCATACCCCCCTCTAACATCAGCCCTGGGCCAAGCCTAACCCATGAACTACAGCACTCCAAGCAGCAGAGCAGAGCAAGATTTAGGCTGTGTGATACCAGATAATTTCTGCTTGTTTCCAGTTTGGTATGATTAAGAATGCTTCCTCTACCAATCACCTGACTGCTGTAATTTTAGTATAAGGCATGTGGCTCCAGTTATCTTCTTTGAATTGAGATGTGCATTGCAAATTTAACATTTTTCTGTATGGCTCAGAAAAGCTTATTCTTGACTGGGTATGACTTGACACCTTTCTGGATAGCAAGACTACATGTCTCTTAGTTTGTCCCAAGGGAATTAAGTATTAGCAGTAAGCCAGCATGACATATCAAATTCTGCTCCCCAAGCAGAGCATATTAACATGCCATTTTTACATTCCAAATTATATTTCATTATGCAGTCAGTCACAATTTTGACAGTAGCAGTGCACAGAATGCATTTCATATGCTAACTAAACCAGCCTTTTTTTGCTAATTCGCAGAAAAAATATTATGGAATATCTAGGACATAATGTTTCTGGATCATCAGCATCAGGGGTTTAGTCTGTGATCTTTGTTTTGGGTGCTGATCATAAGTGTACACACTGTTCAAGATGAAGTGGCAGACATTTCACCCAGTATTACTGAAGAACCATCCCATTTTACAAAGTTTTGTCTCATTTATACACACCTCTGTAAAAATACTTGCTTATCTATCTAACGCACAGTTGGAGCAGATGATTGTTGTAGGTCCCTTCCAACAGAGCAGGTTATTCTTGTAGTAGATGAAATATTTTTCCAGATGGCTTTTACAATTCCGAAGTATTTATTTGAAGAAAGAGAAGCAAATCTATAACCTAAGTTTTTAGATTACTCTAAACCATAGTGAAAACCTTTTTGTCTGTAGAGGGAGACGTGGGGTCTAGAACAGGGCAGAGCAGAGACCATTTCTTGTAATGCACAATGGCAAATACAAGAGATTGCATCAACTTTATTTTCTTGAGCTGGTCTCACAGACTATGTTGTTTACTCACTCAGGGAGGGAAAGGTATAAAGTGTCATCACACTTCTTGGTATGGGCAGCAGTAGGACAAGCTGTGGCAGCAGGGAAGTGACATGTAATTGCCACCAACTTTATGACATACCTTTTCTGTATTCTAACCAGCCCAGCTAGAAGTGGGTAACACCTGCATCCAGATAAAACAAATGCTACTTCCTACCATCATAGGAGACAAAACCAAGAGCCAGGTTGTGCCTCAAGTGACTCCCAAAACTTTGCTTTCAGTACTGCAGCCTAGACCCTGCTGATAATTCAGGACTGACTGCAGCCTTGTCTGAAATGGCTTGCCTATGTCATTTGCCCCTACCCATTTATGCATAGTTTGGCCTGAAGACAACCCAGCAGGAGCTCATGTGACTGTGCTGGGTGCCCACCAAGCAATTAATTCCTTGTACTATTACCTCTCCCAGGTACCTCCTACTCCTGGCTTTTAAACAGCTTTTAGACACTGATTTGTTCAGCAAAATCAACTCAAGATCTGTTTAAATAGTAAAGTTACATTAATATATGAACGATGGGGATAGCATGTAGTGTGCAGATGTATGACATGGGTCAGAAGACATCCAAACCCAGACCCTCTTTATCCTTTCAGAGGAGCCCAGGGGCTCCCTCTCCCCAGGCACCAGCACAGCACCAATTGGCAGCACTGCATTCATTCTGGCTCGTGTCAGGCCAGCAAAACACGATAAGAGATAATTAGTGATTAAATCGCAACCTTTTGTCTTGGTAAACGACAGTTACTTCCTCGTAGGCTACTCGTGTTGACAACGAACCTTCAGGGCAAGCTGAACAAATCTGTTTACTTTGATCCTGAACAAAAACCTGTGAGAAGCTTCCCAGTCCTTAGGCAAGGCAGGATGGCAGATCCTGGCGGCTTGGGCTCCGCGGCCCCTGGGAGCCTCCAGTGAGAAGTTTTTGCTGGAAATGGATGCACACCCTGATCCTGCCTGATCCAGGGCTGCACAGCAGCAGAGGGCAGCAGCTCAGCGTGATGCTCCTCCTGCTGCAGACGACTTCTTTTCATCTCACGGCAGCTTTTCCTACAGGTTTTAGCAGCCTCCAGGTAGCTGTTCTTGCTATTAACGTCAATCATGTCTTTTAAAATAAATCTCAGTGTCCTTTTCAGGAAAGGAAGAGGGTTTGCCTGTACCCCCAGCCTCTTGCAAGGCACCCAGGGGTAGCAATGTGTGTATGCAGCTGAGTCACTGCCGCAGGTGACTTGGTGCCTCCTGGGATGTGGAGGTGGCACAGGGGTATTTAAGGCACCATGTGAGATGTGTAGGTTGGAGTGTGCCTCCTGGGAATGGAGCCTGAAGACTCAGGCTGGCTGTTGTCACTCATTACGCTCTCCTTTGCAATGTGTTTGGATCCCATATGAGAAGCCAGTGGGTTGTCTACATGGTGCAGACAAAGCTTTCCTAAGTCCTTGGCCAGTGCTGACTTCTACAGAGTCCTGGATGTCAGACTTTGGGAATAAAACCGATTCCTATTTGTTGCAAGAGTACCTTCTAGACTAGTATGGAGAACACAGACCTTACCTCGGCAGAATAAAAGACCCCTATTCCCAGTCCCAGAGTGACCCTAAAGCCAAAGACACTTAGGACACAGACTCATCTAGAAAAACAGAGGCACAAAAACATGATTCCCTCTCTCAGTCTCAAAAGCCTCTTCAGAGGCTTCAGAAACCCCAACAAAGGGAAGGGAAATAAATCATGGAAAGCTGTGATGAACTCCACCCTGAAAATACCAGTGTGTGCACTGTTGGGGCAGAGAGCAATAAAACCAATGCACATGCAGCAACATGGCAGGCGGGCACTCACAGCCACATTTTACACAATCCAGTGCAGGTATGTGAGTTATTGCCTGGTGCCCTCTTTCCTCTCTGAGACACAGAAAAAGAGCTGCACAAACACGTTGAGGAAGCTGCAGGTTATATCTTTACCTGCTTTGGCAAGTTCAGCTCAGCCATTAGCTGGGTGAAAGCTCTGCCCCACAGCAGGACACGGGATCTGCAGCTGGTCCAAATATTCCTGATCCCTGTATGCCGGTGAGTCGGCTTGTTTCCCAAGGCAGCTCTGTGAGTTCATCTCACCCTCTCCTTGGTTTGTGAAAGGCCATAGTGCTGGGAGGCTGCTGGCTGCCACCTTGTGCAAGAGAAAAAGTCATGAAGGGCGATGGGAGCCCCCAGTACGGAGCAGATTGGTGGGAGCACCATGTTTCCCTTGTCTGCGCAGCACCTGGTTGGTTGTTCTGCAGAGCCAGGCAGAGCCCCAGGAGGGCTGGCAATTGCTAACACCCCTGTTTCCAGCAGTGCTGGAGAAATCATGGGCTTTGCTTGATGCAAACTCCTAGGAGTCTGGCTTTCCCATGTCTGCAAATGTCTTTACTCTGTGCCCTGTTTACTGCATGCTGACCCTATAACCTTGCACCAGAACTTGATCATCTTTCCTGCCCGGTGCCACCCCAGAGAGCAAACACAACAGGAAGGAGAATTCTGACCATCACCTCTGGAGTGCTTCTGTCTCACTGTTACAGGGGAACACCCAAAGCCCCATCCCAGCTGCAATCCCCCCTGCAGGCCAGTCTATAGACTTTGCATCCAGACTTTCCAACTGCAGTCACTCACACTGCACACAAGAAATGCAGCATTTATTTTTAACCTAATGGGAGTCACCCAGGATAGGGTTTCATACAGAGAGCCTTGGAGCATTCATGCCAGATCAGATTTTTAAAGATGATAGCACATTATAAATCAGTACATTCCTCTTCTGCTTTCTTCACTTCTTTAGAAGGTCCAAGCAGCACCCTGAGGTTCCAAACACAGTTTAAGTACCACCAGGATTTGCTAAAGGATGTTTTTGAAATGTCTAAAATGACAGAAGCAAATGGATTCCCATCAGCCTGATTGTTTCAAGGGGTTTCTTGTCAACTTCTTGGTCGATGCAGGTGCACTGTTGTGTACCTGTGCACAGAGAAACACTCAGCCTGGCATGAGCAACACTTAGCTCCAGACCCCTAACTCTGAAACTTCTGAAATCAATATAAATATTAAGTATCACCCCAGGTAATCTTTTCCTCCTTTACAGCAGAATGTCACAGCTCTGCCCTGTCTCAGAGAGCCACCAGGGTGAAAGTGCTGTGACTGAGTGCATGCTGCAGCTCAGTGGCATGGACTCCATTTCCCTTGTGCCACACTTGGGAGACCTGGTGGGCAGAAAAACGTCCCCTGACAGGCCACCACTGATGCCACTGGAACATTTCAGAGACTCATGTGTCTGAAAGAAGTCTCATGCAGAGGAAGAAAAAGAATCAAAGCATGAAGTGAAGCAGGAAGGCATCACTTAACAGATGGCCCAGAAACTCCTAAAGCCAAGATCTGGCTCTTGATCTCTCTCTCATCAAAGTGATGGAAACTGGGATCTCCCTGGTACTCCCACAGCCCATGGCACAGATCTGCAGCAAAGCCTTCTCCATCTCCATGCTTACAGTGATGACTACAAGGACAGTCTTGTGAGAGAAAACCTGCAGTCCCAGATGCCACCAGTGCTTATCAAAGCTGGAGAAGGTATTGAGCATTAAGTTTTAAAGAGGAGAATTTGGAATTTTCTGGCAGTTAAAAATCCCCAGGCACTACTTCTTGCTTGCTCTGTAGGTGGCAGCACAAGGAAACCAACCAACTTTGTGAACTCGGTGCAAGGCAAGTACAGAAGTCTGTCATTAACAGGGTCCGTGGAGGGAGTTATTTCACCTGAGACTTGAACCACTTTCAATTTTTAACAGCAATGAGTCAGGAAAGCAAGAAAAAAAGCCACAGCTGCAAACAAGTAGTAAAAGTAACTGGCAAAGACAGAGAGATCCTATGTCACGTAGAGACTGCCTTTAGCTCATAAAAACCCCAATGGTTACCACATAGATGCAGATCAAGAGAAAAAAGCCATCTGAAGAGCTTTATTAAGAGTCTGTGTTCTTTTGGGCAAAAACCTGACCTTTATTCTGTGTTGAAATAGCAAATAGAGATTCCTTGTCTCAATCCCCTAATGTTTTTGCAAAAGGGGCTGGTATGGCAAAATTTATGAAAACACAACATGTGCTGAAGCGCTTGGAATTTCCATTTGAAGATGTGGGTAGCTAATAGTTCCCAATCACCTCCTCTGTGTATCTGCCCTGCAATCATTGGGTTGCAGTGAGATAAATCTTGACTGTGCAATTTAAAACCATAAACACGCCCTCCTGTAGAAATACGGGGCTTTTGTTTTTCCTTCCACAGAACACATTTGAGAGGGAGCCTGGAGGGACCTTCATCTTGTGAACTCTCAGGGCTGCTATTTCTGAGCACTGATTTCCTACTTGGGATGTAGATCTTGACCTCCATGCCCCCAGCCAACTGGTTTGCATAAACAAAAGAGCATCGCAAAGAAGTCAAAGCCGGATGTACCTACAGCAAATAAATCTCTTCCTCTCTGACAAACAGAGAATGAATTGACCTCTTGCACGTCATGTCTGGTTGTCTGACCAAAGCTGTCAGTCAGAACTTTCCCTCTGGAAGGCTTGGATGAGACAAGGGATAAAAGAGACATAAAAGTGACATCAGTTAAGACTAAAACAATGAATGACAGGATTTCCTCTACCATCCCCATTGCTTGATTCCTACAAGTTTTCCAATCACGGATGGTCAATCCCAGACAGTGTCTGTGTGCATTTGATTCATCCATGGAGAACTAATAAACTATCGCCTGTCGCTCCCTCCCTGTGTCCCAGCCCCATTTTTTGTATTAATTTTCTGGAAACAGTCCAGCTACCAAGTTCACCAGCATGAACATTTGGGCTGGAGTGAATTTTAAATCAAACATCTGGGATCTCTGCAAACAGGAAATCCACCACACTTCTGGTCTGGAATCACGCTGAGCTGAGAACTGGGTGCTTCCTACTCTGGGACTGTGAGATCCCTGGGAGACGCCCTGCAATCTGTACCTCCAATCAAGCCCTCTCAGTTCTCCTCATGTTTCAGATGGTGAATCCTAGAAGCACAGCACTAGGAGTCATACCATGAATAACAGCAAGAATTATTATATTGTGAGTCATGGGAAGTTAATCTGTGAGTATTGGACAGTGCTCCTGGGTAGTCTGGCCATGCCCAGACTAGGGGGGATGCGAGCTCCAAGGGAGAGTTCTTTCCAGCCTCATAGAGGAATCCTTCCCTGGTGGACTGTGGAGATGGATGGGGGAATTGTGCACAGCCAGCCTTGGTTGCAGCACAGATCTGGGGCTCAGGAGGAGAGTTCTTGCCAGTCTCATACTGATTTTGTGAGCAATGATGTGGCTGCATTCATTGACTGGAAGATGCAGTGCTATTTATTTCCTCATCTCTACTAACAGTGTGACATGTGACAAAATGTCACAGACAATTTCCTCCCTGTAAGATTTTTCAGCCTCAGACACACTGAGCCATGTTTGCTGCCATACATCAGCTGGCCCTATTGGACCTGTACATCTGTAGCTAAGGCTCTGGCCCAGTAATCTTCTTAAGATAGATAGGATAGATAGAAGATACGTAAGATAGATAGAAGGATAGAAAGATAAAAGGACAGAAGGATAGGTAAGTAGGTAGGTAGGTAGATAGATAAGAATATCAATCACAAATCTTCCAGGAATATCTGCAGTTTGCAAGGTCAGTTTGCAGGGCAGCCCTTAATGAGAAGCATGGTCATGTGGGCCACGAAGTTGTGGTGTGAGATGTCTGAGTACAAGTGCTGCCCTTTGGATACCAGCCAAGGCAGTGGGACTCTGGCCCAGCCTTCCAGTAACCTGTGAAAATACAGGTATTTTCCTGATGTGAAAATACAGGATAACCTTCTCCACATGGACACACCACAGGACTAACCAGTCCCTGCCAAAACCTCCTTACAGACCACCCCAGGAATGGGGGAACTGAGGCACTGGCTGCTACAACAGAGAAGACTGTGGTGACAGGGTCTGCTTGGGATCTGGCCCCATCCTCTTCATCCCAGGTTGGTACAAGAGATGCAGAGATGTTGAGGGAGGGGGCTGGGCTCCTGGGTGTACTCTGAGTTCAGTTCTCACATCTGGGCTGACCTACTGCCTTGGTGAAAATCCAGGCTAATTTGAGCCCCGTTGGTTCATGTGGGAATGATGACTGGAATGCACATCTGTGTAATTTTTGTCCTTTTTTAAGCCCTGTCAAATTCCAGGCTTGTGAAGAAATGGCATGTCAGGCAGGAGAGCTCTGCACCATTGACCAAAGAAAAGAGAGGACCGACATGCTGCTGGGAGATGCTAAATTTTCTCAATTTTTCCATGCAGTCTGGAAGCAGGCAATCTTAAAATCCACAAATTAAATTGGGAACCCTGACCTGAAGCTCTGAAGCTCACATCTGAAATCCTCAGTCCCTACCTCTGAAAAGGACATGCCTTTCTCTGAAAAAAAGGGTTGTGCTCCAATGAAAGTTAATTCCTGATAGCCCCAGTTGTGTTATTATATCTAGGAGGAATACAGCCCAGGCCTCTCTTTCCACCCTTACCATTCTCCCTGTGCTTCAAGGGGTAATAACTTTCCTTTGGAAACACAATGTGTAAAGCAAGAAAAAGCTGTAGTCCCTACAATTCCTGTTGTGTTTCTGCAGGATATTCAGAAAGGAGAAGGGAACAAGTTGCTGTTGATCTGGTTGCAAAGCATTCCTCCTTTTTGGATCTGGGAATGTGAGGCTGGGTCCTGTGTGTGGGTTAACTGGGGTATTGGCTACAGAAAACCTATGGGCTACAATCACTTCCTTGGAAAGGTCCCAGGTGCATCCTTTGGATTTTGCATGTGCTTTCCCACATGCAACCTGGTCCCACTCCTGCCCTCTATCCCCTGCTTGGATTTGCCAAAACAATGGTGTTGGAGAATGGGGGGTGGGAGGAAGAGGAGGAGGAAGGGAAAATATAAAGGAATGGCAAAGGATCCAGCCTAATTCCAGCTCAGCTACATCAGCAGCCTTCCATTTTTATGGATCTTGAAAATAAGAATTCCTCCCATTTAAGGAAGTTTTTCGTGCAACACAGCAATGCACAGGCTGGGAGAAAGAAAAATCTCCTTGTGTTCCACGAAGACTTTCCCTGGCAGCTGTGAACACTGGATAAGGATTAGGAAAACTTCAGATGGTAGGGAAGTGTCTTGCTCATTTGTTTGTTGGTTTGGATGTTGTTTTAAGAGCAGTACAGTCTCTTGTTCTGCTGCCCCAGCAGCCAACTCCCAGAGCCAGCCTCAGGTTTATTCTGTCAGAAAATCTTGGTGTGTACACCCTCAGGCACCAGCTCTTTATCTGCACAACACGTCTGTGGGAAGGGAAGTGCAGTTAACCTAGAATGACTGAAAGGCAGTTCAAGGCTCCAGATCCCCAAAGGAGTTAGATAAAAATCAAAAGGACGTAAGGAACAGGGCATTCCCAAGAGTGACACAGGTAGGATGCTTGGTTTTCTCTAGAGGATGTGCCAGTCCCCAGACCACCGACCATCCATGGACTGAAACAGACTGAAGAGAACCCTGAGAAGAGCAGTGGGGTGGCAGGCAGGGGAGGCCATCCATTCCCCAGAGTATCTTCGGATGCAGCTCAGCTCATATTGTATCACACCGGGCTAGAAATCACATTTGCTTGCTGAGTTCTTAAGATAAAGCAGCGTATAGTATCTTGGTAATTTTCCACCCATCCATTCAGTCTCATACACTCAGCATTTACTATCATCAACTTTATTGTCTCTTCCAATTCAAACAGCCCAGCAGCACAGCCTTTATCTTTGCCTCCTTATCTCCAGGCTTCCAGGCTCGGGGAGCCCTCTGGAAAAAGTGAGATTTTTCTCAAAGAGAAACACAATTGCAGCCAGTTCACTTCAGATAGGCCCTAATACTCCTCATTCCTGTAGTGGGGAGGCAACCCCATTAGGAGACCATTTATTTTAAGAGGAATAATTCAACAGCTGGGAAAAAGCCCATCCTGCTGCTCAAAGTGTGGGAGACTCACATGATTCCAGCCAGCAGAAACCAGGGGAGCCATGTGGGCCAACAAAACGGACCTTTCTCTGCATTGCCTAGTGTTTATTCTGAGCAGTTTTCTGATAGGAGTTTTCCCATATCAGATGTTCCCTTCCTGACAGCTCTACACAAACCAGGAACCAGAATACAAGAGAACACCTCCCTTTTTTCCAGATGGAAGTAGACTCCAAAACAGATGGGGCCAGGAAACATTTCTAGGAGATGCAGGTAAGAGGTGCAGAAGCTCTTCTGGACTATTGCTGGTGGCAATGAGGGTTTGGAGAAGAATGGCAGGAGCACAGTACATACACAGAGTAAGACTTGCTGGACTTGATGCTCAAAGTGCAGAGTTTGCACTGCTCTACATGCTAGAAATTGTGTCAAGCACTCTATCCACTTAATTCATTTTCTTTAAAAAGTCAATATAAAGTATTCAGAGAAGCTGAAAGAAGCCTTGACTTGAAGGAGGAAGTGTGGATTGAAACCCCAAATTCTTTCATTAAGCTAAATCCACATGTGAAGCATGATTTAAACCAAGAAATGTGTTGCCTAACTCAAATGTTTGCAGTGACAGTTACATTAACCTCTCTGGCACCGGAGAGAAGATCACATCCCACTAATACCAGCTCTAAACTACAAAATACATGCCAGTTGAAAAGTTAACACGCAACTGGCATTATCTCTTGTTTTCTATCCAGACTGTGCCAAGATACTCTATCCTT
This sequence comes from Florisuga fusca, assembly GCA_038090715.1. Taxonomy (NCBI): domain Eukaryota; kingdom Metazoa; phylum Chordata; class Aves; order Apodiformes; family Trochilidae; genus Florisuga; species Florisuga fusca. The sequence continues at coordinate 13,994,821 of JAAWXA010000014.1, forward strand.
ACAAAGACTTGATCCAGCTTAATTTAGAGAAGGAAAAAAAAAAAAAAAAAGGCAATTCTCTGAGTCTGAATCCTAGTGCTTGACAAGCTGCACCTTGGTGAGTACACTTCTCGAAGCAGGATACGTCTTGTTTGCTGGAAAAGCTTAAAAACCAACACCTCGGGGTGCATTATTGCAGGGACTTTTCATCACCAGGGAGCAGTTTCCTGAAGTCACCCGGTGAAAAAGGGTGCAGGAGGGTTTGGAGTTTTTCTTCCATTCTACCCTGGTGAAAATGCCTTCTGCAGAAGCAAGATTACTTATTCCCAGGCTAGACTTACACTGCTCCCCTCTTGTTCTGTGGGCACATAGCATCGTGAAGCACAGCTGAAATTCAGCCTGTCTCAAGGTCGAGAGAAAGGGGTCACCTGGTACCTCGATGGAGGGGACACTTTGACTGACTCCTATATTTGGAAAGTCTGTGATTAAGCTGAGCTTGAAGGCTGAGTACATCCTCAAGGTCTAGAGTGCAACAGGACCTCTAGGATCAGCTCCCACAGAAGCAGAGCTGCTGTAGTACGACACTGAGAGGTGCTATATAAATATGACATTTCCAGTGATTCACTCTTCCCACAGATTCTTGTCTGTGCCGTGTTTCTATTAGTGTTATAAGCAATTTGTGGGTGAGACGGTGTTTTACCAAGGACAATATCTGTGATTCAACACTCTTCTCCCATCCTGCTAGTTTGAGAGCACGTAGAGGAGACGTTTGGATACAAGACATGTTTCATAGCTCCTTCATATGTTGGAGAGTGGGACTGCTGAATTCTCACTTCCCTGATCCAAACTTTTATCTGTATCATGGCTTCACCTAGAAGCTCCAGCTGGAACTCAGGTGGTGGCTGTGCTGAGTATTGTGCACAAACGTGCCTCAGTTGACATCCTGGCAGAGCAAGGATGGGGCTAATGCTTATTTGCAAACGCTTCTCTCTTTATTACACCACACCACTACCACAGCCACTTTTTTTGGAGAAAACATCCCCATTGCTTGTCATCCACACTCCCAAATGAGAACTATCCAAACTGCCTGACTGTGCAGCTCCGGATGAAGCTGTTGCCCTGAGCAAGTACAGACAGACAGAGTAATTGCCATAGCAACAGAAGTTAAGTGTGAAATCCCAGGGAACCGGTCCTCCTCCTCCTTCCCCACCCATTCAGGTCCTTGTTCAGATTTCTTTCCTTTTTTTTTCCTTTTTTTTCTTTTTTTATTCTCCAAGGTGCCTGTATCAGTTCATTCCCTGAGCAGAGCACCTAGAGAGGTTCTTTGAAAACAGCAAGTCAGGTTATTATAGCGTGTCATCAATTACTGCAACAGCAGGACAACATTGTGGAGCATCATATTGGAAAAATGGATCCTGCTGGGTCTTGGGAAAGTCTTAATTACATAAAGTGAAAGAAAGCAGATAATGGGAAGGTCGCTGCTTGCATTTAGGACCTCAAGGGCATATCCCAAATTCATTCCTGATCAAATAGGCACTGAACTATTTGCTTAGGAGGCACTGAGTCAACAGATGTGCACCGAGACAAATTAAAACCATTTAACATCAAGCTGCTAATGGCTAAAACACACAAAATAATGCAGGTTATAAATCACATTAAAATATGAATTACCAATTAGGTTACTTAGGAGTTCCATTAGGATACATGAAAGCAACAGAAAAACCACTGTATATTTGCCAGTTGCTGGATGGAACACACTGTGAAGACCAGTGGCCAGGGAGATGTGTGCAGCTGGTGCAGACTGGCAGAATTGCTGCAAAACAACCAAACTGCCTGAAACCAGAACAGAATCAAGTTCAAACATCTTGTGGACTTGAATCAGACCTTGAGGAGAAGAATTTTATGCAGACTGCTGTGAGTTTCATCAGAGTTCAGTGTTACTGATACCGGTGTTCAGGTCAAATGGGGCATATTTAAATATCCTCTGGACATGATAATCAGCCCCAAACTTACCAAAATCTTTTTATGTTGTAGACTCTCACAAGAGGGACATTTAAGGGGACAGCTAAAAGCAACTTGACCTTGCACAATGGCATCCTGAAACTGCCAGTGGAAAAGAGTTTTACTACTCAAGTATGTGCCCTGCATTTTACTATTCCACACAGCTCCACCATTTTAACTTATTCTTTCCAAGTATTATCATCTTTATGTCTTCTGGGGGGATCTGGCAGCCTTACAGAGCTTGCTTTGTTTATATATTTAAAAATATATTTTCCCCAACCTACTGAAAATGGCATGCACAGAGGAGACCTTTAAGCTTTATTTGGTTGCTGCAGAAAAGCAGCACAGCAATGTGCTCCTGTGGAAACCTCCAGTTCACAAATGGCATCCTGCTCCTGCTTGCTTTCCTGCTCACACTTCAGCAGATTTCAGGTGTCACCAGAGGATCTGAAACTCAGCAAGTGTGCTGCCTGGCAGACAAGCTGTGGGTATAGAAAGACAGAGACAGAAATGTATATCAGCTGTGTTTCACTCGTACACTTAACTCTCACACACCCCAGGCTTGAGCTGAATGGTCCAGAACAGGCTTTTAAAGATACCAAGAATGGGACAGAGATTTAAAGGTTTCACGCTTAGTAAAAATGCTTTAAAAACGAGAAATCCAAGTTTTCCCTTTTAGAGGCAGGGAAAGCCCCAGAGTGGCAGGCACTTCTCCAGATGGGAGAAGGAAGAAGTAAGATATTCCAGAAAAGGCTGGGGTGATGCCTGGAGGAGGGGTCTGTGACAGTGACAGTTTCCTGAAGCTCTCTGTAAGCATTCAAATGTGGCACTTCTCCTCAGGAAAGAAGCCAGCATTGATGCTGGGAGATCAGCAGCTGCTATAAACCCCTTTTGTTGCACTGCTGAAGCATTATACCTCAGGGACCACATCACCTGGGGTCATCTGTTACAGTCAACATAAAGGAGAGTCTTTCTGCAGTGACTGAACTTTCAGCAGGAGGTATGTTTAGCCAAGTAAATCACTTTCCACTTGGACAACACCCATCTTTATTCATGCTTCAGCTTCATCACCTCACATTTGCCTTATGCCCTTGTTCAGTTCTTCTGGCTTGATTGAGTTAGCTAGTTACTGTCCCTGTTAACTCAATAAATACATTAAGGAAAAGCACCTGTAGTACATGCTGTGGATAGCTGTAGGGCCAAGAAGGAGGGATGATTGTCTGTAGGTTCCCTCAGCACACAAGAGTAGCTCCCACAAAGCTGAGCTGGGCTCTTCTCTCAAAGCAACAGGAAATCTCTGCAGTGTCAAGCTTGGTGGCATGTAAGAGTATATGTCACTGCCCAGTGCTGGGGCAAGCTTGGCTGGGAAAGTGGCTTTTGCTGTACTGGAAGGCCACTCCTGCTGCTGGCATACTTTTGGGAAAACTCTGTTCCAGCCTCTGCTTAGGCTAGCTTGCATTCCCTTTGAGAGCCCTGCTCATGCTACTCAGTTTCACTCGTGGTACCAGCAGCCATCCCAAAGGCTATTGGGCAAAATGAACCTGGAGGGAGAGCACATGGAATTAGCTGCTCCATCCCAAAGCATTAGCAACACTCCCACCCAGCTTCCCATGGTGAACATCAGGGTGTGGAGAGGAGAGGCCACACAAGGGACCACCAGCATGTGGCACCTCCAGGCAAGTCCAAAGCTCTGCTGAACTCGAAGCAGAACTTGACATAGAGGGCATAGAGGAAGGAGTGTGCACTTCTTTTTCACATAATGAAACTGGTGCTTCAAGGGGAGGAACTATGTGAACATGTAAGTCATCTCTTTGTGCACTCGGAGGTGAGTATTTGAAAGTTATTTAACAAGTAAAACCGTGCTTTGCACAGGCAGCAAATCAAAGTCATCTCATTCAACAAAAATCACAAAGAACAACAAAAGTGTTAAATCAGTACAGTCATATGTTTTCAGTGAATAATTCAAGCAGCACCAGAGCTGAAGCCAAAAAGATTTGCTTGTGTTTTGAATTTAGCACTGTTTTCATAACCACTTAAAATGGTAAGTTATGCTCTTCTATCCTAGTGGTATTACTGAAACTCAGACCCTCCCATCATGACTTGTAAGGGATATTTGCCTTAAAGATTGTATGGAGGAATGTCTGTTCTCTTTCACCTTCCCCAAGATGTTAATTTTTACCCAAAGGCTTTACTGAGGACAGAAACTGAGATACAACTGGAGACTTTACTAGCAATTGTTCAAGAAAGCATTAAGAAGACATTAAACGTATTTTAAACTATGTGCTGCAATTTCAGCTCATATAGACTGACATATTTCCAATGCTATAATGGACCTGTGCCAACTTACATCAGCTGGCCACAGCATAAGATGTTGAAACCAGTTAGAAAACCTCACCAGATATTTAAAAGAAGCATATGGGAGCAGCAGAAACTCCAGGAAAGCATTTCACTTAGGATATTCTGAAAATATATCCTACTGTAGTGTGGAAAGAGGTGTACTCACTTGGATCTATTTCCTATGGACAGTAACTATATTTTAAATCTTACATCTTTGCATCTTACTTAACACTGATTGTTATGGCCTTTTGGGGTAAATGAGTAGAAAGTGGGTGACGCATGGTCACATGTGTGTTTAGGAAAAACAAATTTTCAACGAGCCAACAGAACTGCTTTCCCTGGCAGGACTTGCTTGTGCAACTGAACTGGTACTGTTTGTAAACTCTATGTAGAAAAAGGAGAGTTTCAGTAGCTACCAAATTTTAAAAAACTAGTATTCACCAGCCACAGAGATTGTGTTTGGCAAAGGGACTGGTTGTTATGAACTGTTCCATCTACCTGTGGGAGTGAAGCAGTGAACGTGTTCAGCACACCCATATCCAGCAAATAACCTTAACTGGTTATCAGTAGAATCTGGAGAACTTTACTCAGACAGAGTCTGTCTCACCTTTGGCTGATGTGAGAGCTCAATCTGCAAGTTTGTTGATGCTCAACTGCATAAGTGATGCTGTCTGTAGAACAGTCACTCTGGGAAGATGACACAAAGATGTGAAACATGTCTGTTTTCTCACTCTTCCTTGGCAGTGGGTTTCAGAGCACAGTGCATATTTTGTAGTGATTCAGCATCTGACTACCTAACAAAAAATACTTTAGGCTTTTGTTTATGGACCTGCAAAATGTATGTGACCTTGTGAGGGTGTACTTAGATCACCAGCAGGTCGTTTCCTTGTAACTGTATAAATTCCAGGGCAGCTGATTGTCCTGAACCCAATGGGTGCAGGAGCAGTTATGTGTCAACCCCTTTGCACTCTGGCAGAGCTTTTTTTTTTTCTGATTGTCCTGTTGTGAAAAGTTCTCCAACAAGAATGATTAAATTCCCTGCCTGGTTGGCAACCCGGGCTTTTATCCATGGTCCTATGATGACCAGGGAAGAGCCACATGCAGAATTGCTCTGTGGAGCTGTCTCCCTGATGACAATGGTGCTTAACATAGCTTAAGCTTAAGCTCCTGACTTTCAGGTATTGAGATTGTATGAGATGACTTCAGGCATGGATGCAGCCCTGAGTGTCTTCAGACACTTTGGCGAACAAGACAAACAAACTCAAGCAGGCAGCAGAGCCTGCTCACCACCATCACAGCATCAACGCAAGCCCACAGTGTACAATTGCTATGCTCTTGGCCTTAGGTGGGTAAAACCATTAAAGTTAAAAAGCAAATAATACTCATTATGTAGAACAGAATGACTGGTTTATACCATTGTGTTTTTATTTCCTCAGGAAGACTAGAACTATTAAAAGCAGGAAGGAAGATCATAAATTTGAGAGAAGACAAGGTGATAACCACTCACCTGAATAGTAAGTTTTAAACAGTCAATAATTGAGTACCCATGATTTTGAAAACAGTATACCTTACACTTTTATTCTTGTTTGCAAAACACATAATAGATATTATACTATGAATTAAAGGAGACTTGCAGAGTAATCTGTACCCAAACTGATTAAATACCTATATTAGTTTTAATTATACACATTGGCCTTTCATGTCACAGATGTATAGAGATTAACAGCTAGTTCTGGGAACCATTCCACAAAAACAAACAGTCCTCAGCCCTTCAGTCGCAATAAACTCTCCAAAACAAGACTTGGACTCTTTTTAAACCACTTGGTCTCTAACATATTGCATACACCTAGGCAGATACATACGGCTCTTTAAACCAGAAAGGCAGACCCATGTAATAACTCTTTATCCATGCTCTAGAACAGTTGTTTTCTGTAATAGTCTTCCTTTGTATGTTAGAATATGGTAGGACAGTTAAAATTCATATAAATCAAAATAATATATATATGCCAAATCATGATCCACTTTGCAGAGGGTTGTGCATCTTTGTATTAAATCTTCTCTCCATCTCCATTATTTAATACATAAAATGGAAAAAGAATAGAAAAAGGTTGTATTATCCTCACTTCCTGGTAGGGAATTGCTGGACACAAGGGTAGGAGATGTAAATAATTTGGGTTCAGGAAGTCTGGGCTAGAACTAGGAACTGACCCTGGACTGCTGGTCCCACTCTCTAAACCACAAGCCTGCACTTCCTCTCATTTAATAAAACTAAAGTGGCATGCAATTTGAAGATTAGACAATGTAACATTTCCTTTGAAAAATATAATATCCATTTTGTGTCCTTGATTACCAAACCCAACAATTGTTCACATATCTACATATTCCCTTTGCAATCATTTCTCTGAAAACAATACTTATATAAGCACCACATTGTCCAGTCAGAACAGCAGTCCTGGAGCCTTCAGATGCCCCTTAAGAGCTATTTTCAATAGCTCATAATTTCTGCACACACATGGCCTTTCCCTGATTGCCATGATCAAAATGCAGATAACTCTGCCAGCATCTCAGCAAGATGGTGCCTTTGGCTCCTGTGCCGCCAAAACACACTTCTGAAAGTGTCACGGTAACCAGAGACGAGCAGATCCCAAATATTTTGATAGGCATAGCCCCATAAAACATCAAGTTAGAAACCCGGCAGCCCACAGACACCCATGACTTCAGTGGCTGCTTCGACCTGTATCTAAGCAGCAACCCACATGAGTCAAGTGGTGGGAGTGAATTTCTCATCCCCTTCCTGCGGAGCTTCCGTTCGCGTTGCTGCAGCGGCTGTTCCGGGCACTCGAGTGATGCCGTGTGGTTATTATGTGCTGTCACCCTCCCAAACATGTAGGAGGGTTTCATATCCCTTACGTACAGCCAAAGCCTTTCCACTGAGAAGAATTGCCAGGAATTCCTTAGCCGACTATGAGCAGCCCTGCCTGAGCAGAGAAGTGAGGAGCTGCCACTTGTGGTGAAGATCAGATAAGAATGAGGAGTGTCTCTGCTGAGTGCAAATCCAAGAGCAGAGGGCCTGCTGCAGGCACATCCTGCTGGAGGCTCCTGAAAGCCCTGAGCTAATAAAGGCTCAGAGATGACGTGTGTGAAAACAAGGAAGAATTGGCTAGCTGGCTGTGCACACTTAAAGGTTTCTGGATCATAACCTGCCCCATGAAACCCAACCAGAGATCAGTGGGTTAGACAACACAGAGAAATGGGGACACTGCTGGAATAAGTGGTCCAGCAGTTTTGGAAGACTACAAAATGTCAGTGGTTACGGAAGTTCCCAATGGGTTCTCATCTTTTCCCAGATTGGATAATCTTGTCCACAGAGGAAGCAGAAACACTGAGAGGCGATGGACAAAATTAGCATTAATCTCCCGGCTGTGGTGAAAGACTGGTTGAGGCTGTGAGCTAACAGGTGTTAAGTCCTCGAGGTATAGCAGTTTAGGGTGGCTTTCTCCCAGTTCCCACACTGGAGAATCATGATATTACCACAGGGATATAAGGAAGGTATGATTTATCTCTCTTCTGGCACATGTTGATTATTCTCCAAGAAAGGGGAATAAATAACACCCCTGTAAAGGACATCTGCAGTCCTCATGCTGGGACTGGGCTTCTCCATTAATTCATGTCCTTTTCTTTGCCTGCCACGTTTGCTTTGCTGATCCCTAGCTGTACACACCTGGAGTTATCTAAACCCATGCAGTTGGGATTTTCCACCTCTTCTGCAGTGACTTTCCTTCTGCTCACCAGAACACTTTCCCTCCCCTATTCAAGTTCTGTTGATTTTGCTTACATTTCCACATCTAGAGGCCCAAGGAACATTACTGACAGTTTGTCTGTAAACATCCTGTGAACTCAGAGGCAGCCAGCTGGTGACTCCATGTAGGTGGAGAACCAAAGACTGGGCCAGAAGGTACAGTGGCTTTAAAACCTATTTTGGACAAGAGAGACCTTTCCAAGCCAATCCCCCTGGAGATCTTGTCAAGTCATCAGATCATTACTCCCTTTCCCAGCCTGAGTGTGGCCTGGTATGTGAAGCCCCACCATTGCTAACTGATGAGCTCTGGTTCTCCCTCCCACTCAGATGCATTCTTTCATGGTAAGGTTTGTCTCTATATCAGACCTTGCTGCCTCCCTGTTTTTCCAGGCTATGCGTGTGTTTATTTCCTTTGATCTTCCTAGTAAATAGGTCATTCCTTCCACCCTCTTGTCTACACCAGTTGATCTATAACATCACCTGTTTGCCTGCTCTCTTTTCAGTAGGCCCTGTCCCAAATGGTATTCCTATTAGCATTTCAAAAGTAGATTGATTTGTTTTATTTAAAATTAATAATCAGTTGCAGTTTTCAAACTTTTGAATCCAAGGGTCTTTTCTGGATTACTGCTCTCTACAGCCTCTGTCTTACTATTTTTACCTCTCTTCAGTGAGTGTTGATACCCTGTGGATGTTCCTGAACTTAAATTTTTTTGATTTCTTGCTATTCCCACTATGTCCCATGCTTCATTTATTGAAGTCCCTTTAGGATGGTGCCTCTAATAAAGGATTTACAATTCACACTCCAGCTGAGTGTTATCTTTGAATTTGATTGATGTACATTTCTTCTCCTTCCTTGATGCTACTGCAGATGAGTACAATGTCCAACAAAGCAAGAGTCCCTGAGGAGCCCAACAAGGCACTATTTACCAGTATACTCCATTTTCTATTGTAGGGGATGATTTTAATGTCTTTCATTGTTATTCTCTGTATCCACCCTACATCTTTCTTGTTCTGCTTTGGGCCCAGTCCAACCACAGTTAAAGTCAGCTGTGTCTGCATGGAATTCTTTAGGGATGGATCAAGATCTACAAGAATATTACGTCTGAAGAAACTGAATAAAATTACTTACTGAAATCAAGGAGCTCTCAGCAGGAGAGCTTTCTGTAAAACCAGTTGTCTTGCCAATGAGTGAAACCCTTAAGGGCAAATTTACCGAGAGACTCAAGGGACTGTATCACCCTCCTCCTCCCACCAGCATAGCCCACTATGGTGTATATTCCATCCCACATGATGGATAAGCTGCTTATTCTTCACTTACTCCACCCCACACACACACCCTGTGGTTTTCCTCCTCCCATCAACACTCTGAGTATAATCTGGCTGTACAGTCTATCACTTGGTTGCAACTGCTGCTCTTAACATGACCTATCTTTGTGCACAGCAGATTTCTGGTTTATTCTTCCTCCAGGACAGCTACTGGTAGTTTCTGGTTATTAGAGACCAAGTTTCACCTGGAAAGGATGTTAAGTTAATTGATCTGTAATTCCCCTTTTGGAAAGAAGTGTGATGCTTTTCCTCTGCCAGTCATCAGGGCTTCCTCAGTTCTTCAGGAGCACTTGAATATAATGGATAATGGGCCTAAGAGTTTTTCAGCTAATTCCTTTAATACCCTTGGGTATGTACCATCTGGCCCTCTGTGCCGATTTGAATTCATTGTGCTCTTAATATTTCTTTGCTCTTTCTTCAATGATTTCGCTAGCTTTTAGCTCTCAGTTTCTTGGTTTTCCTTGGACTACTCATTGCAAGTTAGCTTTTTAAAGGAAATCTAGAAAACTGAAATAGGTGATGCTTTTTTTCACCTGACTGTATCCAGGGAAGAAATGCTACTTTTTAAATTCACCTTTTATCAAGAGCACAGATTCTTAAAAGTTTGAGCTTCAACTATTATCTTTTACCCTATCCAAGCAAAGCTGCATCTACAAAACATTTTCTGCTATTTGAAACTTTCCATGCAAGGGAATTTTCTCTTAGCCTAAGATTCTATATACAGCTTTTGTCTACCTGATACTGGTGGGGCATTTTCCCTTCTTCCTATCACGTCCTATTTTCTCTCTTTCCAAGCACATTTATGTGACCTGCCTACATCCTTCAGATACTTGTAGACTCATGTCTGCTATTTTTTATCTCTTTGCCAGCTTCTATCTAAGCATCACTTAATCTTCATAAATCAAACCCACACCAAATGATCTGATCATGTCTCTTCTCTCCTTTAAGGCCTCTGATTTTAGAGTGTTTGGCATTGGGATGCCAAAAAAATAACACCAACCTTCCAGCTGTATCTAAGCCAGGCTGTGAGCGCAATGCTCACTGAGAATGGCTTGGGTCTTCTGCAATGCAAGCTGGCTGCCAAAAGTTACATGTAGATTGTCCACTATATCCCCTGCCACCCTTTTTTCATGTGGCTGCTTCTGAGTATCCTTCGAGGATATTTTTTCCAGAGTGTGGGGGGCCTATCTTATTCCAGCTTCATTATGTTATTTCCTGGATACATTGCAAATCTCTTGCCACAGGCTAAATTCCCTGTTCAATAACATTCAAAACTCCTCCTATTTCAGCATCAACACCATCTTGATGTACTGTGCATTTCCCCAGATCACTGATGTGACTTGCTTTCATTTTACTCTAACCTTTTCTTCTTACTCTCCCATATTCTTCCCAGAATATTTTTTAGAGTCTCTTCAAAATAGCTACAGCCAGTGATGGGTCTTACTCACACGCTGAAAGACGTAGTAAAAGGTAAGTAAAATTAATTAGGTGAAAGAGCAAGCAGGGAGCAGTTCTACCAGGGGACGCTCCCAGGATGTTTTAAGTTTGGATGTGTGTCATTCCCTGTATGATCCACTTAGGATGGAGAGGGACAGACTCCTTACTTATTGCTTTTAGGTGACACTAGATGAGAAAGCTCCTGTCTTAAGTCAGACTCACCAAAAGGAATATGCTGGAACCACTCTGCAGTTTTGGCTTTCCTCAGCTCCTGCATGGGTGGACAGCCAGGAGTAGTTCCTACTATTCAGCCTCCTGAATCCTGCCACCTTTGATGATATTGACACTGTTGGCTAAGGATATTCCCAAGGCTGCTCTCAGGCTTGCTTCCCTCCTGCATAATACACACCCTGACCACAGCCAAGAAGTGCCATGGAGGAGCACACAAGCCCCTCATACTGCTTCAGATGCAACATTCAGGGACCTGAAAAAGACACAGTGATCCCCCAGGCCCTATGAACAACATTAAAGAGGGGACCCTTGGGCAGCAGACAGCTCAGATGGCCTTCAGGCCCCTTCAGAGGCTTCTTCCTGTGCCATGCGGGCATTGACTTCAAGCCTGGTAGTTATGGTTGCCTTCTCTTCCCACTGACTTTGGAAAACTGTCATGCCATGGTCTCTAGCACTCCATTCCTTCAGCAGGTCCAGCAAAATGGTGTCTGGATATGGACTAGTCCATGCCTGTTGAAGTGCTGGATGGGAGTCAGAGCAGGATAGGATACTGGAAAACTTCCTTGAGCCTTTAGGCTCCACAGAAGAAATGACCTCTTTTTTCTCCTGAAAAATGAAAGAATTGCAGACACAATAAACAAAGGGTTTCATTTAAATCTCTGTTTGCAGGAGATCATGAAGATTTCAGTGATACCGCACTCCCCTGCAGGAGGAGGGATTAAGGGTGTTACAGGACAGATTTACAAACCCTGTACCTGGAGAGCAGGTATCCAGTGGAAATCTTTGACATTCCCATTCTCTTCCTCTTCTGGGTCTCACCCTGGCTTCTGGTAACACTTAGAACAAAACCACCAGCTCTTGCTTATTTTAATGTGTTCTCTGTTTTGCCCTGAACCCAAATGAAACATCAAAGGTCTGGCTCAAGCACTTCTAAGTAAAAATAGCTGTAAAGGCAATATATTTAAGGCCCTTGAATGATATCTCTGAAATAATTCATCCTAAGCCCATGAGAGGGGAATGATGTTGTTTGTTAAAGGAATGTGCAATGCACTGATAGTGGGCAGTACTGACATGTAAAGAGCAATGAGTGATACTGCAAAACAAAGGAAGGTGAGAAAAGGGGCATGAAAACTGCATTGCACTGTATTGTGGAAGAGGAGCAAAATATATTTAAGACAAAAACCAGTTTCAAGCTGCCTTCTCTTCCAATCTGATTCTCCTCTTCCCTTACAAATTTAGATTTGAATCTGTCTTTGTACAGAAGAATAAGGCAAATCCTGGTATATCCTTGCTACGCAGGAGCATGACCCTCTCTCTCCCACATAGTTCTGCAATCTGTTACCATTCAGGACTCATTTATTCTCTGAATTGTTTTTTGTTTTTTTTTTAATTAAGGTAAATCAACTGTATGAAAGCATCAGATACATTCCATGTAGTGTCTTTGCATCAGCCTTTTGTGTCTATTGCTTTGTATTATGCTTTCTACTCTGGCACTACTGAATTCCGTAGTAAATTCCTTCGCTTCACAGGTAAATAATTTTTTCTCTTCCCATGTTTTAGTAAAAAGGTGATTTCAGCTTTGAAGTCACTATTCCTCAATGCATTTACATCTTCACTCTCTCACTCAAATTTGGGCAAGGATAGCTTGAGCCATTGCAATACCATTACCAGATGGGATTTTCTGGAAGAGATCAGTAGAAGTCATGACTTACTTGGATCTGATGGTTTTTTATCACCATTTTTCAGCAAATGTTTCCAAAACAAAACACTTCTAATTAGTCTTTCTCAGATAGGATGGAGGGAGTCTGCAGGGTATTCCACAGACTCTTGCCTGTCTTGACAGACAATTTATGAAATCTCTTTGAGTTGTGGAGAGGCTGTATTTAATGGGATGGTAATAAAAAAAAGCTGGAAAGTATACTTGATTTTAAGCACCAGGCACAGATCCTTCAAAAGCTTCTTCACAGAGAAACCCATTGCAGTGAGTATATCCTTATGGCTCACCAGTGAGGAACACGAAGGTGGCCTTACAGAGCAGTTGCAGGTTTCAAACCACTGTCTGTGAACAGTGTGGTCAAGAGCCCCATTAGATGAGCCTGAGAAGAGGAAAATAATGGGACAAAACTGGCCAAATTCAAAGGGGCAATTGCTGGAGGGTGTGGAAAAAAAAAGGCTGATGCCTTGCAGCCCTCAAGGCTGCTCTATTAACATGAGGGCTTGCTGCATTTATTTAAGCAGGATGAGCAGGATAAAGAGAGCTTGTTGGTGTTGGATGCTGAGGCAGTGTTTAAGACATCCCTGACTCACAGCTCGCAAGCCGGGACTCGTTTTGCAAGTTCAGTCCCTGCTCAGATAGGATCAGGGAATGTCTCTGGGCTGGATTGTGAAGGAAGCAGAGTCTTGCCAAATATGTTCTGCCCACAGGACCGTCCAGACCCGTCAGATGATATTTCTTCTAATTTTACTAATGTATGCTTGGCCCTGATTCCACGCTACCTGCGGCTACAGCTGTAATAAAAACACAGCACACATGCTGTGGGTGGGTGCGTGCAGCTGGTGGGAGTTGAGGCACGTGAAAATGAAAATGAAAAACACAACCCTTTCCTAATTGCAGCACAGAAATCAAGAAATAATATTCTGATTTCCTGCCTTCTCTCTCTCTCCATGGCACGGTCTAACCCATAGCCCTGTCAGTTGCCAGAGAAGATGAGAACAGGTTTCCTCTGTATGCAGGTTGCTCCATACCCTGAATAATGCTTAGATTTCCAGGAAGAAGTGGGCTTGTATGCCACACAGCTTGTGCTCAGGTGTGGCTCCCACGCTGGGACCATCCCACATACACACCTTGTGGGTTGCACTGGTGGATGGTGTGTTGGTGGTCTAATCTCTGCCTGAGGATGGAATGGTCATACTATTGCCCTACCTCAGTCATGCAGGATGTCCACGTTGGTTTAAATTGCAGCTCTGGGTTGCTTGAAAACCTCACTAGGCAGCTCATGGATTTAGAAAAGTTGGATTTCTTTGGGCCATGAGCCCTCCTGTATATGCAGCTTATAACAACATCACCATTGTGTCTGTAGGAAAGAAAATAAAACTGAGGCTCAAGAGTAGCCACAGGCTTGCTGGAGAAATGCAAAGATAGGACTAGCATCTGTGAAACTTGATAGTGGAGGGACATGGAGAGCCTGTTGACTTTACATAAGAAACAGTTTTTCCCACTAGCATCTCTTGCAGGAAGAATCAGCATGAGATAGAGAAACTCATGGGTACTGCTGAGATGGCAGTTTATGTGCTGGGAAATTTGGGAATTTTTTATGGAGCTTATAATGAGTATTGCAGATATCAGGAGTATTTTCAGCTTAAAAATTTAAAAATCACAGATAGTACAGTCTATTTGTGTTGATTTTCAACAGCAGCATTTTATTTACTAATAGTGTTTTTCCCTGCTGATGTTTAGCAGCTCCACCTGCTGATGCCCAGCCCTGCAGGATGATATGCAAGTAAACATGATGCAAGAAACATAAAATGGTCACTTCCTTCTTCCGCTTCTTCTTCTGATTCATTTTACACAGTTGTTACATTAACAATAGCATTTTTCACTGTCATTTATCTCACATGCCTGAAAAATACTTGCCCAAGCAATGTACTGTCATATCAGGAGTTTCTTTTCCCCACTCTCTCCAGGGGGATCCTCCACCCTCTCCAGGCAAAAAATGCATGAGATGCTAAAGTTTAAAATTTATGGAGCCTGATTCAAAAGCCAGGACATCTCCTGGTCTCAAGGGAAGGGAAATGACTCTTGGCTTATTTTGCAGTCACTCCTTTTCAGAGAGGGAAGTGCTAATAAGAGCTCACTTGAGGCACAACAGCTTAGGACAAACGAAGGCCAAAAAGCAGACAGCTAATTGCTGTGACTGGGAATAAAGAGGAGCCAAGGAGACCACGTGAGAAGTTTCCCTTGTGAGGGGAGCTCTGCAAGTGATACACATCGGCAGCCACGCTGATGTCTGAGGTGGGAGCTACCAAACATCCAGAGCTATCCCTGGGGGGCTGCTTCCCCTCCTAAAGCAGCTCAACTGGAGCCCTCTGCAGGAGCTGGGTGATGGGGACGGGTGATGGGGATGGGTCGACAGATGCAGCGGGGGGAGAGGAGACAGAAGGGAGAGACAGTGCTGGGAAAAGGAAATGCGTAAAAACCGCCACAGACCTTGGTAGAAGTTAGACATGGAGAGAATCCATCACACACCCTGAAGATATGTGAGCACTTGAGCAGCTTGAGGACAGCTCTGAAACCTGGTCACCCTCACCCAGAGGAACCTCTGGTGAGATCTCTCAAGCTCCTGGAGCTCTCCTGGAGGTGCATCAGGGCACTTGCTCCAGCTGCACCTGGCACTCTCCCTTTATGATGAGCCTTCCCACAGCCTCCCTGCCCCTTTAGCTCCATCACCTCTGAGTAGCCCAGAACTGGGTCCCCCTACATGCATCTCAAAAGTGACCATGCTCCAGGAGCCATGAGGCACCAGACACACAGAAACACAGACCTGATGCACAGTGCAGCTGGAAGTCAGAAGGGGCTATTAGTTTGTCTTACCCGGCTTGGCAATCACAGACCATCAGATTTCATGTGAGTACTGGGTCTGGCGACTTCATTAGGCAAAATATCTTGGTCTTCTCAAGACTCTGGAGTCTCAGTCAAAAGTCTGGGAATGGGACAGACCAATCGTGTTGTTGCTTGATAACTTGCCAGTGGCAGAGAAGGGCTTGGGTGAGCTGTGCCCCCATGGCATCATCAGGAAACAAACAACTCAGTGGTGTAGGGGAAGGTAAAAGGAATCAAGGTCCCCACTCTCTGATCTGAGGAAAAAAATGGTTTGAAACTCAAACACGGTGCTTTGACTCGCAGCAAGTTAGAGTCAAGAGTCAAAAGGGGATGTGGCAACACTGCCATGTGCAACTGTTACACCACTTTTCTTGTCCCACTTCCACTTACTGTTCACAAGTGGCCCACAACCCTTCAGGACACAATTTGCCAGTGTCATACTGAATGAATGTTCAGAATGATAGTGTAGAACATCCTCATTTATAATTGCTAATAGCTCCCGTACAATGTAAAATGAACACAGGTAATTTCCTGATAAAAGACGTGATGCACATAAAAACTTGTGCATACCATTTGACTACTGTAAATAGCTTACAAGAAATCAATTACCAGGCAGTCAGTCTAGGAGACCTTGACAGTAAATTCTTCTGTGTTCCTCATTTCTATGGCCTTTTCTCGCTGTTACATACTACAAAGTCTCAGAAAGGGATTTGCTGTCATGTATGTATGTGAACATATTTCCACCAGATCTTTCAGAGGTGATGCCTCTCTGCAGTGTCCTCATGTCACAAGAGTGAGGGAATGGCAGCACCTTCGCCTCTTGCCAGCAAGAAATTCATCAATGAATAGAAGACACGATCCCACTGTATTTAGCATCTGTGTGTCCTCACTTTGAATACTGTGTGCAGTCCTGGGCCCCACAATTTAAGAAGGATGTGTAGATACTTGAGTGTATCCAGAGGGAACAAAGCTGGTGAAGGGCTGGAAGGAATGTCCTATGAGGAGCAGCTGAGGATTTCGGCCTTGTTTAGTTTGGAGAAAAGGAGGCTGAGTTGTGACCCCATTTCTACCCACAGCTTCCCAAGGAGGGTAAGTGTAAAGGGAGAAGAGCTCTTCTCTCTGGCATCCAGTGATAGGAAGTATGGGAATAGTTCAAAGCTGCAGCAGTGGAGGTTTAGACTGGACTTTAATAAACATTTCCTTACTGAGAGGGTGGTCAAAAAGTGGAACATGCTTTCCCAAGAGAGTCAATACCCCAAGGCTGTCAGTGTTTCAGAGGTATTTGGACAATGTCCAACATGCTTTAACTCTTGGTCAGCTCTGAAGATGTCAGGTAGTTGGAGTAGAAGCTCGACCACCTACGCTAACTCACTGTCCTGAGGAAATAACACCTGAGCATTTCCAGTAACACTGCATCTTTTCACTGGATGCTTCTGGGAACTCCCAGATGAATCACCCAACCCTCCAAATATCCTGATGTTTCTCACAGCCTCTGGAGAAACCAGTCTTAGAGCATGACAGGTATGCCTTGAAAGCCAATCTACCAGCTATCAGACAGACAGAAAAGTACTTTCAAGAACACTTCAGTCTGCAGGTATGTCCCTTTTGTGGCCATCTTGAGAACTGGAAGCATCCAGAGGTGGTAATGAACAAAATATATATTCTTAGATTGTGTCTATGGGGCCACAAGCTTGTATTGTCATATTCTGAAGACAGAGTCATGTATGTGATTCAAGACAATTGCAGCTCCATAACACCTAGTAAGAGGAAGAAGAGGAGTTGGATTGAGAAGGAAGAGTACCCTCCCCACTTCCCTGACACAATCTTGTCCTATTGCACATACTCAGTTCACTGAGTATTCCCAGGAGCTGGATCAAAGCACATCATGCAGAAAAACATCCTTTCTTGCAACTGCAAAGTGTTGTGATATCAGTGGACTCCATACTGCCAGGCTCCACATTGTNCTCGCTGTTACATACTACAAAGTCTCAGAAAGGGATTTGCTGTCATGTATGTATGTGAACATATTTCCACCAGATCTTTCAGAGGTGATGCCTCTCTGCAGTGTCCTCATGTCACAAGAGTGAGGGAATGGCAGCACCTTCGCCTCTTGCCAGCAAGAAATTCATCAATGAATAGAAGACATGATCCCACTGTATTTAGCATCTGTGTGTCCTCACTTTGAATACTGTGTGCAGTCCTGGGCCCCACAATTTAAGAAGGATGTGTAGATACTTGAGTGTATCCAGAGGGAACAAAGCTGGTGAAGGGCTGGAAGGAATGTCCTATGAGGAGCAGCTGAGGATTTCGGCCTTGTTTAGTTTGGAGAAAAGGAGGCTGAGTTGTGACCCCATTTCTACCCACAGCTTCCCAAGGAGGGTAAGTGTAAAGGGAGAAGAGCTCTTCTCTCTGGCATCCAGTGATAGGAAGTATGGGAATAGTTCAAAGCTGCAGCAGTGGAGGTTTAGACTGGACTTTAATAAACATTTCCTTACTGAGAGGGTGGTCAAAAAGTGGAACATGCTTTCCCAAGAGAGTCAATACCCCAAGGCTGTCAGTGTTTCAGAGGTATTTGGACAATGTCCAACATGCTTTAACTCTTGGTCAGCTCTGAAGATGTCAGGTAGTTGGAGTAGATGATTGGTTTAGGTCCATTTCAACTGTAATATTCTATTCTATTCCAAGACCTATCTTCTTTCCAAGGTCAGGTTGCTCAAACTAAGTGCCCAAGAGAGAACTGCTAAAACACAATCCAATGACCTGGTTTGCTCATTGTGACTAAGTGTGACTGCCAGCTCGACCACCTACGCTAACTCACTGTCCTGCGGAAATGACACCTGAGAATTTCCAGTAACACTGCATCCTTTCACTGGATGCTTCTGGGAACTCCCAGATGAATCACCCAACCCTCCAGATATCCTGATGTTTCTCACAGCCTCTGGAGAAACCAGTCTTAGAGCATGACAGGTATGCCTTGAAAGCCAATCTACCAGCTATCAGACAGACAGAAAAGTACTTTCAAGAACACTTCAGTCTGCAGGTATGTCCCTTTTGTGGCCATCTTGAGAACTGGAAGCATCCAGAGGTGGTAATGAACAAAATATATATTCTTAGATTGTGTCTATGGGGCCACAAGCTTGTATTGTCATATTCTGAAGACAGAGTCATGTATGTGACTCAAGACAATTGCAGCTCCATAACATCTAGTAAGAGGAAGAAGAGGAGTTGGATTGAGAAGGAAGAGTACCCTCCCCACTTCCCTGACACAATCTTGTCCTATTGCACATACTCAGTTCACTGAGTATTCCCAGGAGCTGGATCAAAGCACATCATGCAGAAAAACATCCTTTCTTGCAACTGCAAAGTGTTGTGATATCAGTGGACTCCATACTGCCAGGCTCCACATTGTCTGATCATCCTGCACCTTCACTAAGAAGACTGAGAAGCCTCTGTAGTTCCTCTCTATCAGCCCTCTTTCAGGTGAAATCACCCACACACAGTGTATCTCTTCTCAACCTGCTGTCTGACAAGAAAAAAACTTCCTGGTCCTCACTCCACAAAGCTCACTTTCCATCTGCACCCTCACTTCACTGATTCTCCTCTACACCCTTCAGTGTCCTGTCTCAGATACAAGATCATTTTCCTGATTGCACATCCATAAAGAAATAGATTTTCTTGTCACTCCACATCTATTGACATTGTGGACACATCTTCCCAAAGCAGTCTCCCACCCTCCCACCCCCAGGCAGCCCCNGCAGCCCCAGGGTCTGCTTGAGGTGGAGAGCTTGCAGCTGGCCCAGGCTCTGCAGATAGAATTTGTCAGAGAACATGTAGTTTAAGTGACCAGAAACACAAAGAACAGGCTGACTTTCCCTACCACTCTCTAGCCAAGTTCTGCACATGTTCCCCAGTAAAATTCCCAAACGAGGTCAAGGCATTTAACTCATTATCATCACAGAGTTCCCCCCAGACTGCAGGGTGTCCAGACAGATGACAAACACTCCATCTAAGTAATACAGATCACCAAAATCTACCACGGCAACACAGCTGCTTTGGACTGGAACACAACAGCTATCCCAAGCCAGGAGTGTTACACAACCATTGCCTAGAATGGAGGAAATCAACAGAAGTTCCCTGGTTTAAATTGCAGCAGAAAATTAAATAAGTTAAAACTGGGCTTGGCCAATGACACTCCGACTTCAACATCTGGGAATGGGAGACCACGGTGGTTCCAGTGGCCATAAGCCACCAGGAAATTAAAAGGAGCTTTCTGTTTGGGAGGCTGGAAGCCAGCAGCACCGTGGCTCCTACCAGCACTGAATTAGTCCAAGGTTAGGCCAGCCTGACAGCACTTCCTGCAACATCTGGATTTTCTTTGGATGCCTCTGCCAAGCTACAGCTTGTTCCAAGACGGCTGAGTTCATGAGACCAAAAACCAGACAGCTGGCTGAGAGCTGGCAGCATCAGAGGCAAGAACTGTGCTCAGAGCTGGGTTATCCACTTGCCAGCAACCACGTGAGCATCTGCACAGACCACCACAGGCCACCAGAGATGGTCCAGACTTCCCTGGAGTTAGCAGCCCCACCACTGTGTGGCAAGGACAAGGTGTCATATGGATGGCCAGATCCTTCCTCCATCCCTGACAGCTCTGCCCAGGGTGGTTGCACATGCAGAGCAGCCGACCCTCCAGCAAGCTCCAACAGGAGCCACTCCTGTTACACAATCTGATGGTGCAGGGGGGTGAGTCAGGGCACCTGGGAAGGCAGTGGAGCCAGCAGGGCTCCCAGGGGAGACACAGCCCTCCATCCCTCCCTGCCTGTTCCCTGCAGCCCTTTGCGCCAAGCTTGTCCACGGGCACTCACTCCATTCACTCCACTCCATCTCTCATGAAAACTTCCATCCAAACCAATGTTTTTCCATGAATCCACTTAAAATTTCGGTGCCCCCTTGCAAAGCACAGGGATCCGCACTGTAACAAAGCAACGGATCTGCTTTGCAAAGCATCATCCTCTGTTGGGGTGGTCCTGCAGGATACAGAGATGCATGAGGACATAAGCAAACGTCACAGTTCCCGGTGGTTCTGGGGGGTGAGAGGTGACGATTGCTGGTGGAGCAGGTCAGGGTGTCCGTGTTGGTGGTGGCAGGGTGGGTGACGTCCAGGACAGGTGTTTCCTCAGTGGCTGAGCTGAATTTTGGAAGAAGAAAGCAAAGCTCTGGCGTGGTGTTTTTGCGCACGTGGAGGGTGTGCCGCGGAGCCAGAGTGTCTGGGACAGCCACGGTCAGAGGAAGCCGACACGGCTGCTCCTGGAGGAGGAAATCGACATCCCGAGGCTGGAGGCCGGACGAGAGAGGGATTTTCCCAGAGAGCAGGAGAGGAGGTGGCAGGAGGGGGGAGCCAGGGAAAAGGGCCCAGCTTAAGGAACGAGTACAGAAGGAAGAAGCTCTGAGAATGCACCCCTTCTGCGCACGAAGAGGAGAGAGATGGGACAGGAGCTTGTCCCTACGGCTTGTCCCCACAGAGAGGAGAAGGAGAAGGAGAAGAAGGAGGAGGAGGACGAGGAGGCAGCTTTTGTGAGGCGTGGGAGAAAGGGCTGAGGTTTTTGAGCTGGAAGGAGAGGAAGGAGCAGGGACACATCAGGCACACACATGACTGGGGGAGGTGGAGAACTGCTTCCAAGTGGAAAATAAGCCAGGAAATGGTGGCTGGAACTGGCGGGTAAAAACTGAGTGGACTAGAAGAGAGGGAAAATGTTAGTGGTGGCTGAGAGTCAGAATCCAGTACTGCTGCAAAGGTTGAAATGCGTGGGAGCGGAGTGGCAATCCTGAAGCAGCCAAGGTGAATAAAACACCAAAACTTTGCCCTCAGGTATCTGTAGCAAACATGCAATCAATCTTACCTTATATACCCATGGCTTTATTTCACCATCGTTTTTGTTTTGCTCAGTTAAAGTCTTTAAGTTGTACCTGGCACCCTTTAAATTTGATGAAAGGGAAGGGACATGTTTTTTTCTGGAAAATCCCCACATGCCTGTACACAAGCAGAGAGCAAACTGAAGTCAAGCAGTCAGGAGCAGGCTAGAAACATCCAGCAGTAGGTGGGAGAGGTCACTAGCATGTGCCATGAGCATCTCCTCCATTACATGGAGAAGCCAAGACAGTAAATATTGGGGTAAGCAGCCCCCAAGGCAATGGCAGCTAGCCATGGGGCAATGCCAGGGCAGGTTTTCTAGGGAGATGGGGCAGAAGATGAGGTCTGCTATATTGTAGCCCTGTCTAACATCTCCAAAAAAAGTGGCCAGAAAATGGTGCTTTCTGGATATGGATTTTACTAGTCGTTTCTGCTGAACAAGATCCAAGTGCTTGCTGCCCAGCCCAGAATTAAACACTGGGTCTGTTGTTGGGTCCTAACACCTATACCATTTTGAACATACTCTAGAGATGTCCTAATCAACTGAGGATTGAGTAAACTCTTCACCCAAGGGCAGAGCAGTATTGAGCAACAGCCCACAGAGCAGCTGGCAGCACCCAGGGTCTTTGCTCTCCAGTGCATGGCAACAGCTTGGTTTATTTTGCTCAGTCCCTGGCACCCTCTGTCATCCAAGGGCTTTCAGAAATCGAGGTGGAAGATGAGAGATGTCAGGACAGAGCTGCAGAAATGCTGCATTTGGCTCAAAGTGTCTGCATTCCAGCAAAGAGGTCTGTGAATGAAGAAGCGTGTATTGCTGATGTGGTTCATAAATCATGTGCTGCAGGCTGAGTTTCTCATGTTGCCATCTGGTGTGTACCCAGCCAGGCTTTAAAACAAGTAGTTCCAAGAACAGCCAAAGAGGCAGAGTGAGCTGCCCAGGGCTGCATGTTCAGTGACTGAGATTCTGGTGTCAAATGGAACGAGATGGCTGTGGCTGTGGCTGGGCCCTTACAACATCTCTAGACACCCTCTGTGCCTGCTGGGGCTGAGGGCATTTTCCATCCACCTTTTTCCTGTGAGCTAATGAGGTTTCTCTTAGGAGTATAAGTATCTGAGACCCCTCCCCTTATGCCTAATATTTGTTGCAAGTGGCCAAAATTATAAAAAGTTGACCTGGAGGGAAAGAGAATGATACAAACAAACTTGCAAATCCTGACTAGAGAAATTGCACAAAGCAAAAATACAATTTTTTTTTTCTTTAATTAAGTAGAGTTTTACTTAGGAGTGGTGTGTATTGTGGCTATCACATACAGACTTTGGAGGTATTAAATAGTTCTAAAATTATATGGCACTCTGTTGTGGGTTATTATATGTCTATTTGGGGTTTTTACCTGCAACAACCTTAACAATTATGTCTGCATAATTTTTGCTAAACCATCCTGCAAGGTCAGAATTGTGGTCTGTGCTTCTGCAAAGAGAAGGGCTGAGATCTGTGAAGAGCAACTTGTCAAGCTGGAAAACATGTAGCACCTGCATTCTCCCATCACACATGGCAGAAGAAGGTTTTTCACAAGCATGTGGACTGTCTGCAATACTTGTGCTGAATGCTGGCAGCCTGTGAGAGGAGGAGACAATGTCTCAGGCATTGGAGTAATTTGTAAAAGCAGGGGGCTGGCAGCAGGAAGTGTCCAAAAATGGTTTCCTACAAAGATCTAAATTCACCATTTCTGCTCCTGATGAGCAACACCTTAGGCATTAGATTTTTAGATGTGACTTGGAGACAGTTAATATTAATTAAACGTACCAAGAACTTTGGTGGTTCTGCTGATCTGGGTGGAAAAGCAAAGTATTTCTGTCAAGCTTAATGATGCAGCCTTGTAATTGGTGGGTTTGGTTCTGAGGGCAAAAATCACCATGGTAGTAGAGAAGCAGAAATAGTAAGCCACTGTCCAAATTCCCAGCCTGATCTTTACTGTCTGAGTTGTAAACCTGAACCTTGTACAAAATAAAAGCTGTATCATCTTTCTTAGCAGACAGGGAATTTATAGAGCACAAGATACAATTACCCTACAAAATATATGTAGGAAGAATGAAGTTTTTATTTCACTGGAACTTTCCATTAAATACGGAAAATTTAATTTAAATGGATTAATTATTTGCCACAGAAAAAAAAAAACCTTGCCAAATATGTATGCATATATGTGTGTGTATATATACGCATACATGTGTGTGTATATATATGTACATACACACGTATATACGTACATAAAAACACACATACATATTTTCATGAGTTGGCCATTTCTCACTGCAAGAGCCTTCTGTTAGTGCTGGGTGCAGGTGTTTGCCTGCTAAAAATAGTATATGCATGATGTTCAGGCAACAGTTCTTATCAGCCCTGCCTGCCAGTGGCTGCATCCCCCGAAGTATTACCAAGCTTTTACAACCTGCCTGAAAAGCTGAAATTAAATACCTTAATTATGAAAACTCAAAGTTGGCCAGCTTGGTTTTATGCACCATTCTCCAGGCTTTCAGTTTGAAATCAGCTTTCTATGAAGCAGGGAGGAAAAATCCCAATGAGAAACTGGTAAAGGATGAGGAATGCACTCAATACAGAGATCCAAAGGGAAATAAAGGTGTGGCTTGTGTTTCATCTTTAAGTATGAGATAAGAGTGTGGCCATGAATACCTCAAACAGAGACATTATCAAAACCTGAACCATGTTTTCCCTTACAGCAGCCTTTGTACAGGGAATCTGGCAGTAGCGTCTGAAAAGCAGAGTTATGCCAAATACATTCTAAAAGGGAATATATCTATCTGTACAGTCAATGCATAGATTCAAAGGTGAGAACCTACATGTGTTGAGCATTTATAGATTTAAGAAAACAAAAATCATTAGGTTTTGCAGAGGTGCATTAGAGAACTGTAGGAATGAGCAGTGTGCTGCCCGAAAAGCTTGTGTGTTCTGTTGCACTCGAGGAAGTCTGCCTGGTCACTTCATGAGTAAGCACATTCCCAGGGAAAAGGCACAGTCACATATAGATATGAAATGGAGAGCCTTGCAGAGGTTTTAGAGCCAGGAGCGACTGAGGCACGGGGTGATGTAACCCCACCAGCTGGGATCTGGAAGCTGCTCTGGGCCAGCACATCCATTTCTGGGTTTGATCCCACTGGCAGCAAGCTTGGTTTGACCTGCACCCACCCAGTTGTATCTTAGCAGTGAGCTTACTTGTTCACTGGAAATACCTGGTCAAGGAGTTGGTAGCATCTGCCCATGTGGTCTGACTGAAAGCTTTGCTGTAGCCTCAACACAAATTACAGGGCTCAGCTCAGGGGTCACTGGATGAATTACCATGACCTGTAGCACACAGGAGGTCAGCCTAGGTGACCTAGCTGTCCCCTTTGCCCTTACACTCTATGAATACTCCTGCAAGACCAACTGCCTTAATCCCTTTCCAAAGAGATGAGGGGATACTGATCTTCTCTTGTAAGACTTTCCATCTCCATTACGGTGCACACATTTAAGCAGCTCACGTTCACCCATATGGCCAAGCACATACTTTGCATTTGTCTTCTGCTCTAGTGTTAATGATCCCACCAGATGTATTCAGATATGACTGCAGGAAATTCACCCAGCATGTGCAGTCATTTTGGAATAGTGCATCGGGTAAGAGATACCATCTTTTAGAGGGTGGGTTGGGGGAGCTCGTATCGACTCATTCCAGCAAATTTCAGAGAAAAAAAAAAGACAAATAGGTGAATTCTCTTCTTTCTAGCAAAGTTTCTGGCCACCAACACAAGAGTGTCTTCAAACAAAGGATTTTTTTCCCCCTCCTCAGATGTCCTCAGACACTGAATTTGGTAAATCTGATAATGCACATTTCCATAGCAACAAACAGTGGTGACCCAAACACAGGATTATGTGACTTCACTCAGAGTCGAGCAGAATATTAACAAGGATACTGATAGCTAATACTTTCCACTTCTGTGGCACCTCCCTGCAGAGGATTTCAGGGAGCTTTATGCACCTCACGCCCAATTTGCAGATAGAGAAATGAAGAGGAGAAAAAATAATCAACCTATTCTGAGATCAAGAAAAGAGGCTGGGCTGAGAGCTCCCAGGAGGGAGGAGAACAGTGGCAAAGACCAAGCCTGGACTACAAGCAGCACTTGGAGCTGATGAGGTCCTTGTCTCACCCATCCCTAAGAGCTGCTTTCTCTGGGATAACACATCCACCTGGCTGCTTCCCATCCCCTCTTTCTGTCTGCTCAGAGGGTTCTCTGGGGCAAAAAGGCATTTGTAGGTCCCTCTCCCCTCTGCTCTCATGCAATGGTCTGCAGTTATCCCTCCCTAGCAGTCCAGGCTGCTGAACCCTCTGTGACTAGGCTCAAAGGCATGAAGGTTTCCTTCATTTAAAGTGATTTACTTCAGGTGATGTGAAGGCAGAGGCAGTTTACAAATACAGGGTGCTTGGCCTCAGACCTTAAATGCATGAAATGCAAATCCAGGAGATGAGACTTCAGCAAAGGACAGAAGCAACTGGGTGAACAAGCACCGTGCAATACTCACTGGCATCATGGCAGGGGGGAAAGATCCTGGTGTCTGGACTTAGGCAACACCTCATGGAAAACAACCAGTACCTCACTGATGGCAAGTTAAAAAGTCTGTTGCATCTTCAGAAACTCGAGGAGCCTTTTAATTTCAAAAGGAATTTAATGAAAATGATAAAAGAAGAGCATCCCTATCTCTCCTCCCTCAGATGGGTATAATATACCAGCTTCTTTTTATGCATCAAACCTTTTATCTGTAATTAGAATTGGCTTCATCCAGATCCACTGGTAGGTATTCCATGCAGAGAGAGTTCTGATGCTGTAATAAAATGCCATGTGATTTTTTATTTATTGTTATAATACATGCCAGAACAACTTCCAGAGGTCTTTCTGGGTTTACAAATGAAGCTCTGAAAGGCTGCTCTAAACTGAAACCCTAGAAGAGGCTCTTTTGCATGTCTCTGAGATACTGTGCTATTGTGGTTGTCTGTGCCCTGCGTTTGCAAGAGCAGGGGGAATTTATTCAGTGAAGAACTTGGGCATGACTTTATCTCCAAGTGTTGTAGAAAGTACCTTTATAAACCAGGAGACATTATCCACATGCTGAGACCACACTTGAAATAACCTGATTTTTTTGGTTCACTGTGATTTTCAGAACACCCATAAAACTTTAAAAAAGCGGATCAAAGAAAAAAATCTTTTCAGCCCTAATAATTTGTTTCACCTGGTACTACTTGAAGACTTCTTTTACAGGAAGGCAAAAGGATAATTTGGAGAAAAAGAGATCACATTCTCAGGGGTTTTTGGCAGCGTGTGTAGGACAGGGAAGCAGGGACCTTTGTGGCAAAGCCCAGTGAGTAGGATGCCCACTTACTCATGGGATGCATGGCAATCCCTTTTTGCTGCACTGGGAGAGTCACATAAACCTTGTCTCTTCCTTCCTTCCCTCTGGAAGAGTGCCTCAATCACCTATTTTGCAGAGTGCTGGTTACATGAAACTTGTTTTTTAGGGTCCCTGTCAGAAGCCTGTATCTTGCAGGGGAGGCTGTCAGAACTCTGTGTGATGTGACCTCCACCCTGAAGCAAATAAGTGGTTTGGCATGTTAGTAATGCTGAGACAGATGTAACAGGAGGAGGGCTTCTTTTCAGACCTGCAGATGTGTTACATATTGCAAGAGCACCAGAGGAAAGTGTCCTATAATCAGCCTTCATCTCCTCAACAGAAATAAACCTCCTGTCACCTTTTATTGCTCTCACTTGAGAGAATTTATTAAAACAAAAAAAAAAAAAAAAAAAAAAAAAAAAAAAAAAAAAAAAATGGAAAGAAAAAAAGAAAAAAAAATGAGAGTAGAATCATAAAATATGCTGAGTTGGAAGGGATGCATCAGGATCAACTCTTGTCCCTGTATAGGGCACCAAGTATTTCATGACTCTCAAGGCCTTTTAGAGGGAAGTAATAATATTCTGTGACAAAAGACCTTGGCTGGGTTTAGGGTGGAATTTCTGAGGGGCAGACCTTGCTGAGAATTTGAGGCAACCCCGTATCCAGTTGCTGTCCTGGTTCAGGAAATGCTGTCTATGTGTCACAAAAAAAGGCGCAGGGTAAACCAGCTGAGTGTTGGAGTTCTGCACGAGCTCATAAATTAACATCCACTCTGAAAGAAAATCCGTGTGTGTTACTGCACACAGTTATTGCACATCTCTGCTGGAGAGCAGCTGCAAAATCCCTGAGCAGCTACTGGAGCCATGGTCTCAACTACCCAAATCAAGGAGATTTTAGCTGTGGCTCACATACCCTGCAGAGAATCAGACTGGGCTTTGGAGGAAAAAAAAACAACAGAACACCATAATCCAAACCCACAGAAAACCAGCATTGCCTTGAACTTTCTGCATGTGTCTCAAGCAGTCAGCCTGTCAAAGGAGAGTTGCTCTGGACTATAACTCCAAAGCACATTTTCTTGTAGCTCATTCAATAGAAGAGACATTTATTATTTTTTAGTGACATAGGGTGTTGACATAATTTGCAGATGCTTTTGATATTGATGGAAAAAAAAATTCTTTTTTATATCTGGAAGATATAAAAGATGGAAGAAAGTGGACAGACTTTGTGTATGAAGTGGACAAACAGTGCTGTGTCCAACACAGATCATGTCACACTTGTACCTGGATGACAGAATGTCTCCAAATCTTTAAGTGAGTTCAGGACAGAAACATTTTGCACAGCAATTTTTTTCCTAACAGCTTCATGGTACCTACCTCCTGCCACACTCTTCCTGCTAGCACCAGCCCAAAGGAAAATGAAAGGAATGGAGATTTTGTACCAGTCCATGAGCTACCTAAAAACTGTAGAATTAAACTGAGGGACAAAGAGCATCTTCCAAATAAATTAAACTCATCAGTTAGAAATTACTTAGAAGCCAAGGTGCATGAGGAAGACACCAGAAGGAAGGTGTAGAGCCTCCTGCTCAAGTCCAGAGGAATTGTCATACCCTAAGCTGATTGCAATGGTCTTCCAAACTCCCACTACCATCAGCAGACCTTTTACAAGCAAGATGCTTTCCTGGAAGTCAAGTCCATCTCTGTTGCCTCTGATAAACCCAGATAGGTGAACCAAAGAAGCTGTCTTGATTCCTGAACTGATGTCAGCCACAT
This sequence comes from Florisuga fusca, assembly GCA_038090715.1. Classification (NCBI taxonomy): domain Eukaryota; kingdom Metazoa; phylum Chordata; class Aves; order Apodiformes; family Trochilidae; genus Florisuga; species Florisuga fusca. The sequence continues at coordinate 14,023,642 of JAAWXA010000014.1, forward strand.
TCCCTTGGTCTTCATCTGGGGCCCACAGTCATCCCCAGCACTTTAGGACACTGCTGGCAGACCTGCTGCTTGTTTTTTTGTTCAAATAAAAAGCAGGATATGACTGGCAGAGTTTTGTCCTGAATTCTGTGGATAAGATAATAGAGTCATAGAATCTTCATGGTTGGAAAGGACCCTCAAGATCATCAAGTCCAGCTGTCAGTCCTACACCACCTTAACCACAAAATAGTCTCCTGAAGTGCCACATCTACCTCTTCTTTCAATACCTCCAGGGATGACTCAGACAATGGGATATTTCAGGGGGAATAGAATATGGATCATGTGCTCTCTGGGAGAAGAAAGGTCTTTGCCCTAGGATGATGATGCAATTAGCCCTTGCCATCAGGGAGTTTAGGCAGCCTGTGCTGGGATGTGGTGGCAGCCAGACACTTCTCCTTCTCACCACCTCACCGCAGACATTTCTCAAGTTAAGTCTGAAGAAACACTTCAGGGGAAGTGACTTTGTTATTTCCTGCAGGCAAGTATATATAGACCAGCCAGTGCCTCATGCTTACACTCAGCCAAGTCAGGGGGGATATTGCATTCAAACTCTTCAGAGTTGTAATAGGATGGAGCTGTGTGGGACCAAGGGAGGGACCTCAGCATCCTCAGATGCTTCCTTCCCTACCCTGCCCCAGTAGTGGCACAAACATATGTTACTTCTTTTCCTTCCTAAAGCACATGACCATTCCTAATTCCAGGCAGTGCTCCGCAGGGGCTCAGCTCCAGGCTGACTTCCATGCATCATGTGAGATGGAAGAGAAAATAAACTTGGAAACCCCAGACCACTTAGACCTTCAGAAGAGAATATCCTTAGTTCCTTTGCAAGTTACCTAAGCCCTTAAGGAAAACTCGGAAGAAGGGGACTATGAAAAGAGGGCAAGAATGGAATGAAAAGATGGGGTTTCCAAACAAAACACTAAACCAAAGTAAATTCAAAATTTTGAAAACTTGTTTGACCTTATCATCTTCTTCAACGCCCTGAATCCTAACCCTGTACCACACCCCTATTTGGCTGGGCCAAAACACATGGTAAATTCCACTTCTTTTAATGAATAGCTTCCATTTCCCCAGACCCCTGCTTGTTGGTCCGTTGAATGCACCGGTTTGGACAGAAAACCCACCCAGCTCTAACACTTCAGTCAGCAGGAAGCTATAGGTACATTTTTCTTTCCTAAAGTGATTATGAAAGCTTTCTTCCATCAAATCCTCTGGGGAGCAGAGCCTAAGGAAAGGCTCAAATATGGGCTGAGCTGTAACATTACTACTGCTCTGTGGGGAGGTTTGTCCCTAAGGTAACTTGCACTGGAAAAGTTTGTTAGCCATAAAAGTAAACACTGCTATAGTAACCTGTGCAAAATGGTCCATGCCAGCAAATCTCACAATTCACTGCATTCACAGGGGGGTCAGATGCACCAAAACTGCCTTTCAGTGAGTCAGGATGTTGCTCAGTGCATGGTATTTTTCGAAACTGTCTCCAGTTCTTGTCTGAACTCTGGCCTGAGCAATCCCAGCTGCTCTTCTCCCAGAACCCCATCTGGGTGGTTTCTCTCTTCCTTGTCTTTTCCATTATCTACTGACACTGTCAGCAGTGGATCCCAGTTTCATTCCTCTTGGAGACTTCACCCTCTATATTTTATTTACTTTGTGGTCACAACCAGTCTTCCCGATTTCTACCTTGTGCTGGGGCTCTTTCTCACACCTGCTTTGCCTCTTTACCTCCTGCTGATGTTTAACAGCCTGTTCCAGCTTCCTTGACCAAGCAACTGCCATCTCCTCAGCCCCTAGGAAGAATGTCTTTGCCCAGCCAGGACAAACATCCTCCAACCCTCTCTACCAAGGGCTCCCTGCCTCTCTACCAATGCAACATCAGTCTTCTCCTCACACAGTTCCTGGGAATCTTTGCTCCGGGGCTATTGGAGAGGTCAGCTTTCATAAATTAAATGACAGATGGCAACAGAAGAACATATTGAGGGTTACATGGGTACAAGTCCTGTCCTGGGAAGTAAGATTTCATATAGTCCCAGAGGCTGGCAATATTCCAGCAACATATTAATCTCCCATAGTTCTATCTTTTTACAAGCACCATGACCACTAGGTCACGACCAAGAGAGAAATTTCTCGACAAGATGGATCTGATGATTGAATTGGTACACCCCTTCTTACATTCTTCCCCTACACATCCAGAGGCAACACTCAAATCCCAGCACTCGAGTCAACCTCCTTCATGACACCCATGTTCAACTGATAAGGGTGGGAAAAGACCAAGCAAGTTCAACCACTTGGAGATTCTTGATATGCCAGAGGTCTGGACATCAGTTTGCCTAGACTTCTCCCTGGTGGCTTTCCTCTTGAGCATGGGACTCATCCTGTGCATTCTGCTGTTCTTGTCCTGGTTCTGGAGATCACTATGATTTCCCCTTCCGCTAGTCTTTACATCTACTGCACATTCCTGCAGTAGCAGCTCAACAAGATTGAGATCTTTTGGAATTTCTCCTCATGGTTTCAGGGACCACCTTTGGTGTCCTTTAGGCATCTATAAGGATGCAGTCAAGACCTGAAGAAACCTGAGGGATCTGTTGACATAGACAGTAGTACTCGTACTGATCATCTCACACAGCCAAAGTCTGCATAGATTTTAAGTCCATCTCTCCACACGTCCCTCCTGGTCCTCAGCCATTCAAATCAGGAGCCATGGAGAGGCAACCAATTCCCTCCCTACCTCATGCACACAAAAACTATCACTACGTTAAGATGCCTCATAAATAAAACATATGTCAGAAGTTTTCCTTGCATCAGGCACAGCAAACAAATGCATTCAGCTGTGTTTGAGTGAGAAGACTTATGTACCAATCAGTGCTGCAGGAAATCATGTTTATACCTGCACAGAAATTGCTCAAGAACAGTATGTCCTTGTGAAACTATTACCTCTGTCCCCTCCCTTGCTCCTTCAATCCCACCATGGCCAATGCCTGGGAGACCCAGGTTTACTTGGCCACGGAGTTAAAACTATGTAAATGCAGCACTCCTGGATGCCAGGGGTCTGTTTATTTAGTAGCTCTGATTCCTCTTCTCATTCCTCTTCCTTCCTTGCTGTTCTTTACTTCCTTTTTTCCTGGGCCCAAATTGCAGTGAGAGCTCCTTCCTCCTCCAGAAAGCCCCTTGGAGAAGTAAATGACATTGTTTTGGGGGCTGGGACCTCTGTCCCCACACAGGGGATGCACATTTCACCCATCCAGCATCCACTCGGCAGTGCAGCGGAGTTGGTGACAGATGACAATTTTCTCCTGGCATCAGTCCCTAGTAAATTATGACAGGAGCGAGGAGGGAAGCAAGGAGATTTCTGGAGATGCTGTTGCTTCCCTTGGTGTGTACCAGTAGCAGGCAATGGCTTGGAGCTATGCTGTGACTCCGAGAGTTCTGCTGGCATAGAACAAGCCCGGGAGCCCAGGCTCTGCCTGCAGTCGAGGTCACAGAAGTGACACAGGTCATCTGCTGCTAGAAACCATCTTTTCCCAATGTCTGTTGAAATCCCTGTATCCAAAGTGCATGTCAGAGCAGAGCATTGCTGCACATGGGCCATGACATGGAAAGGGTCTAAAAGGTATGAGTGAACATGACAGCAGTGCAGGCAAATTCAAGAGAAGTGCTTTAACTCTTCACAGAAGTGAGGTCCAAACATGCAGGGATCTACAGACAGAGTTAAGGAAAATACCTAGTACAAGGATCAAGCCTCTTTGTAGCACACAAAACTGTGCAGGGTTTTGTGTACTGAAGTCCAGAAGCCAGAAATATTACCACAGCTCTAGCTAGTTTAAAAGCTCAGAACATGGTTGGCCACTAATAGTGCCTGGGAAGAAATGAAGATGAATGTGACTGTCTAAAATTAGAGAAATCTAACTTCTCTCTCTCTCACTGTCTTTGTTTGGAACAGCAGCCTCCTCTGGTTTTATGGGGTTTTTTTGTTTTATTTGTTTCATTGGTTGGTTTTGGGTTTTTTTGTTGTTGTTTTGTTTCTATTTCTATTGGTTTGTATTTTGGTGGGGTTTTTTGTTTTTGTTGTTTGTTTTTTTTTTCTCCTGATCTGAATTGTGTCAATGATGGAGCACAGGGGATACTGAACAGCATCATTTCTTTCCTGTGCCAGAGGGTTTACGGGAAAGCTACTTTGCCAAAAGCCTTGTCGGACCAGAAACATCTCAGCTTAGGACCTCTTTATACAAAGGATATACTCATCCCTGCACAGAGAAGATCTTAAGCCAAGCCAAGCCAAACCCTCAGCTTGTCTGGCAAGCTCCTGTGATGTGCCTCTGGGAAGAGGGCACTTTGCTGAAGAGAGGCAGGTGATCAAATATGGAAGAGTTCATCAATATGAAGAGGATGCTTTCATTATTATTTGGAAGAGAACAGTGATGATAATCACTTCCTCTGCTCACTTCATGGCAGAGAACAAATGTTCTGCACAAATTTATCTCTTGCAAAGAAAGAGAGATCATGTTGGAGAGGATGCCACCTTTTCAGGACAGCCTGTGGGAACAACATGATCTGTCACACACCTCTTTAAGCTGAAGTCACTTCATGTTCCATCTGCTGAACCCTTCCTGTGTTTAGGAGCCCCACTTGTAAAACTTTTAGTTCTCACTCCTTGGGTAGTGAGGCTGATCCCATAGAAATGTATATCAATAACACACCTGAGTAAATGAAAAATCAGGTGTGCAGGCAGGCTGTGATGTGTGTGTTAGGCAGACTTCTGAAATAGAAAGCTGTTTGTCAGATAGGGTAAAAGGTATGGGACATCACTGTGCGTGTTTCCTTCTTGAACTCAGAACTGAATCAGAAAATCATGCCTTGATATAGGGCCAAAAAGATCTTTCTGATCATTTATGCAGGTTATGGAATTTCGCTTCACAGTTCCTGCAGCTGCCCTCATAATTTCTAACTGATGTAAGGTGCAAAAATTATCTGAACTTGATTTACAGAATTCAAGTGTCAGAGAGTCTGTCACATCCCTTGGCAACCTCCTACAACAGTACATTGCCTTCTCTGATTAAGACAAAAATTATACCTAACTTACAAGCAGGATTAGTCTACATGGAGCTGCTGGCCACCAGGTATATCTTCCACTTTCTAATTGTTTAATATTTAAAAACTGAGGTAGGCAGAGAACTGTCAGTAGAAGTGAGACTAATTTGTTCTATTAAAATTTGTAATTTTCATACAATTAAGCAAAAAAGTTAAATGTTATGTTGAAACAATCGATTCCCCTTTCCTGAGAATGAAGTAATTCACATTTTCCACCACAGGACAGTGTCTCATTTTGATATTCTTCTATAGCATGGATTGACCTCTAACAAAATCTTCATATAATACACTACAAAAATGGGAAAATTTAAAAATCCAAATAAATCAGATCAATAGACTGAATTAAAATCAAGGCAACAATCACCTGTGTTTATCTGGTCCACCCCTACCCCCACTCCCCGCAACATTATCCTTTACAGTAATTTTGAAATTTTGGGTTTTCAACTTCACTTAAATAAAAAGACAAACCCTGGAAACCTTCCTGAGAAAAAACATCAACATTCAGTAGGACATTCCAAGATTTATTTTGCTGACCCAGCTTCTATTACCAGAAGACACAGCACAACTGTCTCAGATACAGAGCTCCTGTCATTACTACATGCAAGTCTGCATCTGGGGTCTCTGCCAATGCATCCTTTCCAGCAGAGCCTCTGAAGGAGAAACTCACCCTCTCCCATTGCTTATCTGAGTCAGTTCCTGCTTAGCTTCATGTCTCTACACTGGCTCAAAAATGTACATTTATCTAAAATAAAATATGAGCTTTGGAGTTTCCTTGGCTCATGAAATTTGGTCCTATCTGCATATATTTGTTTGATTTTTACGTATATATACACACACACATACATGCACATTCACACATCCACAGAAATATGCAACCTCAAAGACTGAATATAGGCCTTTTCTAATATTTTCCAAGTTGTTTTCAGGCCCAACAGCTGAGATATTCTTTTCTTTATAAAGTACTAAGTGGATAAATATCGCCATTAAAAAAATAAACTTCCTCAAAATTGTCCTCTCTGTTCTGAAAGATCGTCTTGTTCTTCAGGTGATTTATGACATCAATCTGTAACACACATATGTATTGTTCAGAGTGTTCAGCAAACAAGACCTGAGTGTTTGAAATACTTCAGGACAGGAAGACGCACAAAACATTAAAACAATCTCCCAGTTCTAGTGCAGGCACTTGAAATTCAACGTCTTCTTTCCCATTAATATATCTCATGTTGTCATTACCTCTTCATATCCACATAAATGAGCACTGACAGGACAGCTAGAGCAAGGCATTTGCTGTGCAGAAACCAAAACCAGTTTAAGTTGGGTAAGTCCTCTGCTTTTTAGAAGTATTTGACCATGGGACAGATGAATCAATCTTGTTTGATACATTTTTGAATGAAACCTTACTTGATGCCCAGCCAAAATTTCTACCAGATCTTTGCAGTCTTCCTGTGGTAGGGCTGGCAATGTGAGAACATGGGCCAGGCAAAATACAGGATCATGATGAATGTTAGGAAATCAGTTCAGCAGGACCATGGAAACAACCGTTTGGTGGCAGGATTGGGCCAGCTCCTTCCGTGGCCATTTAAATCCTAGGGGATCCTGCTGGAGTGAGAGTGCTGTGGGCCTGCTGCCTGGAAAGGCAGAGAGGAGTCAAGGGAAGAGTTGGGAATGCAGTTAGAGAATCAAGGAATAATTTAGGCTGGGAGGCAGAAGGCACCTCTGGATACCACTCAGTCCAACTCAAAGCAGGACTAATCAGATCAGCTTGCTCAGGGACTTGTCCAGTCCAGCCTTGAACACCTCCAAGGATGGGAAATCCCACTGCCTCTCTAGGTGACTTGTGCTATATTTGACCACTGTCACAGTAAAACATTTCTTGGCCTTATATCTAACTGGAATTTTCCATGTTTCAACTTGTGACATTAGAGGGCACATCCCTGCTTGCTCTTTTTGTTTATGCATTTGCCTAATCCCCCTTGGCCCTGCTGGCACTGCTTGCCTCCACAGCCTCCTAAAGCAACAAACTCCCCAAGGTGACTATCACCTGTGCAAGAAAGGTCCTGGCTTAAAGGCTCATCCTGGAGGTCTAAGCCAAGAACAGCTTTGGGGGGGTGGCAGGGACATGGGCAACAGATAACTCCTTCTTCATACACCTTCACCCTCTGTTAGGGCTCATTTTTCCATCATAACCCATTTTCTAGGGTGGGGTTCTGGAACTAACAATTCCACAAGCAATTTTTTGCCTGAAGAATATTGTAAAGTTTATTAATTTCATTAGTGAATGATTAGCATAAATTTGTTCAGCCAGCATGACAATAACTCTTTCTAGCCAAGTCTGAATGAGTTACACATCTAGTATTATATATATCTGACACACATTCTTGTATGTATTATCTACATGCATATGTGCTCACACATACATTCCTCACCTTGATACATCCTTTCGTGTCAGGTATGTGAATTATTTTGTTTGTAAGAAACAAAGTTCCTTCTCTGTGCCAGGATTAAGAATACCTGCGTTCCTTCTGTGGATCTCCATGGGATCCCATGTGATCCGGCCAAGTCATTTCTTGTCTCTGTGCCTCTGCCTTCCATCTGGAGAACCAGGGCAGCACTTCAGAAGAAACAACATGGTTCAGTCTCCTCAAAGCTACATCCTAGAGATGTTGAGAGGGAAGAGCAGGAATGTGTCATTAGCAACATAACAATGGGAATTCTGACATGCTGCGACAATATGAATATTCAAAATATCAGGGCCTTTGTTAGAGATCATGATTAATCACTGATTAACATTGCTGTTGTTTCCTGTAAGCTTAGAATAACCTGTGCTATACTCTTATCTGAAGAAAAGGGAAAGACAGAGGGGGAAAAGGCAGTGATGGAACATACCAGTACATGGGCTTAAATCCTGTCTACAAACAAAGACAGGAGACTTATTTATGAAAAAACACTGGTTCCCAAACTGGTCTGATTCCTGTGACATTAACACTGCTCAGGCTCATGTTCTTCACACTCAGGTCCAGTAACCCTCCCTGGTTCTCAAGTGGTGCTGGTGTAAAGTGTCAAATCCACCAAACCCTGGGATGACAATTACACACTGCAGCTATTTTCATCTTCCTCTTGCAAACATGTCATGTCCCTCAGCTGATCCAGCTTGGCAAAACTCCCCACCAAGCCACAGAGAGCATGGAAGGTCTATGTTGTACCTGTCACTGATTAAGTTATTTCACCAGTAATGCGTTTTTGAAGGTCACACATATCTTAGTGGAAAATTAAATTGTTAAGCACAGTGTTTGGAATGTTTCTATTTCGCTGGAACATCTGAAGCTAGCTTTACCATCAAAACAAACATATCATGTAATTGCACCCAAGCAGCTGGGCACAGTACATCACCAGCACATCTTCTGCCCCCATTGTGTGGCTCAGACAGAAGAATTTTGCCCTCAAATTCTTGTTATGTGCACATACAATATGTATTTTCTTACTTAACAAAGCTTAACAGTATACTGTTGCTCTGCAACGAACTATATCCCTAGGATTTAACTACAAAGGTCCATTTAGAAGCTATAAATGCAACACAGACTCCAAAGGACAAATCCTACACTTTCATCAAGGCATAACATAGAAACTACTTAATTATAGAAAAACATGGTCAAAGTACTAGCAACATTTCTTCAAAAGAGGTCCAGATTTGACAGACAGACACATCCACTTCAATCAAGGAGCTACGAAAAGAATCTAATCCAAAATATGAAATAACCAAATGGAAGAGCTGGGGTAAATTTCATTCATACTTAAGCTCTGTAAATGAAGTTGCATATGAAGATGTGTGTTCCTAAGAGGGCACTTAAAAAAAGATAAGCAGTTAAGTACTCTCAGCTTTGTTTATGTCAATGTTATCTGTAGATACTCTTTTTCCATAACACTCTAAGTGACTATTTCATGTACAGATAATACATTCCTTGAGTGTAACCTATATACATGCACTGTGAATGACTACACCGCTAATAATGCAGATTTTGTTACTTAAATAGAAACATTAGCCCTTGAAGGATTCTCCTTTCTGATTTCATTTGATGCAGCCTCTTTAAATGTGCTAAGTTGAGTATTTCAGCCATGGCTTTCTCCATCACTGCTGAGGAGAAAGGTGGTAGCTCTATTTTGATAGTAGGAGGGGAAGTTTCTTGCACAAGTCTCACACTTGCAGTTCTTACAAAAGGCAGAGACAAGGACTATGAGACAAGAGATGAAATTTTAAACAGATACTGACTTTGTTTCCCTGTTGAAAATAGCTGTATCCTTCTGGGTTCTCCAAGCCAGGAAGATCCTGAGGTCTGGAGTATATTCTCATGTCCTGGTTGCTCATGTTTTTCTCACGAGGTCTCACTATCAACAGTGGCTGAAGTTAAACTCCCTGTTTTCACTTCCACTCCACTCTTCCCATCTTCCTCCACCTCTCCATTTACCCTGCCCTTAGCACTCTACTGACCATGTTTCCTTCCACTTTCAACAGACAGTCCAAACTCTGCTACTCACTCATCTGTAGACTCATCCTTTGAGCCCATCCCTACACTTCAACTACAGTGAAAAATGCTGCCAGAACCATGTCCTCCCTAACACCTTTCTGGCCATCTCCTTTCATGGGGTGACAGCTGTGGGTTGGGAAGGGAGGAGGAAGGAGGGGACCATTGTTTTCAGGATTTGATAGCGGGGGGATGGCATGTCCTTGCACTGCTGCTGAGGAGTGGGCTGATTGGCACATTTCAGGGCTCCTGAATATGGCACCAGAGATGTTCCAGTCAGGCACTGGGAAAGGACACACAGCTTGTAGCAGAGACAAGGTCTGGCAGTCCTCTGTTGTAGCAAGGCTGACCCATTGAAGTATTAAATTTCACTTGCAAGGGATTCAAGGGTGTTGCTCTTCTTTCCTCATCTCAGCTGTGTTTCCTGCCTGCATCCAAGTACAAGTTCACAGCACTGGTTCTTTACTCCATGTCTGATGCTAGTTGAATGGTTCTTGCAAACACAGGCTAAACAAATATACAAATATCATGCTCAAACAGTCTCAAATATTGTAGCATCAAAACCAACTGTATATTTTTTCCCCTCCTTAATTTAATTGTATTGCTTTGAGCATCTAAAAACTCAAACGAGGTCTGCAGTTAGCCCTTCATAAAGATGCATATTGAGGGAGGTATTTCCTAGTTCAAGGAATTCAGAGAAAAAGCATAGAAGGAAATGCAAGCTGCAATGATGGGAAGGTGAGAAATGGAAGAAACGTGGGAGCTTATCAAGGTCACGCAGAAAGTTTGCGGCAGAGTATGGTATATACTGCACAATACCTAGGCACCAGCCCAGGCCTTTACCAAGCAACTATCAGGCTCTTTTTAAATATTCATGGAAGGAAGACAGACTTGTGCAACAATCCACATACAAGGCAGAAGAAATGGATAGTCATTCCTCTATAGCAGCATGTCACACTGCAGAAACTGAATCCGAGGGCCTGTTATGTGCAAGTGGAAAGTTGTAGACACTGCCAAATACTAATTGTAAAATTGCCTGTTTCACAGTGCTTAGAAAAAGGGAGAAATCTTATTCTCAGCCTTATGCACTGCAGCAAATTCAGTCCAGTGGAGTTAAAATGGCAATGTGTGCATCCAGGATTTATATGTCAGTGCTTTATCAGATTTCCAGAGACATATAATGTCTCTTTCTGCTGCCAATAAAACCAGATGCAGAAGTATCTTTGTGTGTATTTAGCACAAGGTTGTTAATGCCTGGCAGTAGCATACACTGGGGTGTGGCTTCCATGTCTTAAACACAGAAATCAGTGCTAGGAGACCAGAATTTGTTCTGACCAAAGTAGAAGAGCAACAGTCAGCATAGTGGGAAAAAGTTTATGAAATGTAGACACAGCAGCAGGGTCAAGGCTCAGTTTTATCCCTTGAAATTCAAAGGTGCTTGGTACAAAGCATTCATCTAAGTTCTTTTCTTCCTGTTTCCTTAAGGAAACAAATTTTCAGGCTGCAGGCAGTCCTTTTCATCTCAGCTTGGAGGGAAGAAAATCCTGTGTTGGCTTTTTCAGTGAAGAACTTTTTGCATATCTTCATTAAGATAAACCAAGATGATGTTATAGATTAAAGTAAGCACTTCAGTTAAGCAGAAGGTTGATCAAACCTCTACATGCAGTTCCTGCTTCAGGTGCTAATCCTCATCTCCCAAAAGGTTGAAGGTGCAGTCTTCTCCTCTGGATCTATATTGCTCAGTATGAGTCTGTGCATCACTGCTGGTAAACCAAGCTGGCATCTAAATCACTAATTTTGGGCAAAAAGGTGTTGCTGCTCCAAGACGTGTCTGGTGGGAAATTAATGTTCTCAGTGGTGTTAGCTTGTCTTCCACCCTCACAAAGCTCTTCATCAACAAAAGGTGATGTCTCCTGAGCTGTCCTGTAAGGCACAGCCCCAGGAGCACAGGGAAACAAAACATCAGCAACAGAAGGGTCATCACCTTATCCCATTTACAGTGCTTTACATTTTTGCTCTGCTTCAGTGTTAGGAAGGCAGCCACGTGCCCAGCTAAGTCTTTGGCTGGGAGAAATGGTGATTGTCCCTGATAACAACTGCAAAACAGTTCTTGCCTTGCTGGGGGCTCAAACTGGTATTAAAGCCAGTGTAAATCATTGCAAAGGTGAGAGTTAAGGGGCCTGTTCCAAAGTGGTGTGAAGGGACAAGACCAGCTGGCCACCAAGGGCACTGCTGCAAAAAACAAACAAACCAAAAAAACCCAGAAAACTTCTTTGCACATACTATACCCACCTCCAACAAATTCAGCATCCTTAGAGTCTTGAAGTTATGTTTAAAGCAAAAAACCCAGACCTCTATCTGCCTCTGAAGAAGTAGCAGTGATTTCTGCTAAGTGGGAAGGGAGGGGGAGAGCAGTTTTTGTTCTCATGGTTCCTTGGCTCACTCCAGGACTGTTTGATTAACCAGGAGCAAGATTTATGTGTTATACAGTGCTCTGGGGAGGTTGCTGATGCCAAAGCTCTGCACCTGGCTTTTGAAAGCCTCTCTAAAGTATGAGAATATCTGTATAGTGTATAGTCTCATCTAGAAAAAGAAAGCCCCCCCTGAAAAACAAAAATGACTACTGCTTTTTGGCAGGACAACGGGAGACTGCAGTTTCACCTAGGAGGGATATTTGCAAAGATAGCAACAACAACTAAATATTCCAGTCCTGCAGAAACTGGCTGTAAGATGAAATGATTTTCATGGCCATTTACTGCTGGGGAGAGATGTCCCCTTAATCCTGATTACTTTCGATTCTTCCATACAAGGAAGATTAACGAAACACCCCATTAAATTATTTCAGGGTTGTTTTTTAAACATTAAATTATTCTACCCTGTATAATCGCATGGAAACTTGTTTCAGAAGACAAAGTTGTTCAGTGTCTCTTGATGGTTTGTGGAGTCATATTCTTGTGTGACATCTGCTTCTAATATGATTACTTGAGAATGAATGTGCCAGTGGCAGTAGCAACTAACCAGGGATGTTATCAGCCTCTCAACAGACTTAGAAATTGATTTGCATCAAATATTGCTTAAAACTGTGTTGTGCTGAGCATTGAAATTGGCCCATCTTAAGAATAATTATGCTTATGCTGGTGAATTTTCAACCCCTTCTAGAAGTCAGCAACAGTCCACAATATCTGGGTGCTGAGCAGGCTTTGTCTGGAAATCACATGTAGTCTGCATGACTTCTGCAAGCTCTGACCAAGAGGAGGTTTTTCAAGGGGCCGTGTTAGCACAGATTCCCACCAAGCAAGGTTGCTTTCAGAAACTTGCTGCTGCCTACCCAGTTACCACTGCATTTGGTCAAAGTCCTTGATTTGATTTGATTCCTGTATCATGGGTGAACACCATGTCCTGGGCTCAACTCCACAGCCTGCAAGGGCTTTGGGGACTTCAGGCCACCAATGAAAGGGATAGGAGAAGAGAAGAAATATCTGCACCTCAGTGAATGAGGAAGAAATAGCAGAGGGAAAATAGCCTTGATGAGGGAGAGCTGAGAAAAACTGGATACCCTGGCTTGTCTCATCTCTGCTACAACTGGGACCAAGATTTGGACAAATTCTGGAGACCAGTGGCCTTGGCCACTGAAAGGGAATGGAGATGGTTATATTTTAGATATAAAAGATGCAACCCATAGGATTTCTTTGCCCTCCCAGTCACCTCTCTGCCTTTATGCTTCCACATGAGTGTTTAGTGGTTCAACCTTAGTAGCCCATGCCTTAGTGGTCATGAACACACCAACTGCTCTCAGGGAGGGCAGGGCTCTCAGGATAATCCTTGTGTGTTCCAGGAGTCAGGATAGCATGCAAAGAAGTGGTGGTTGACTGGCAGAATTATTGAGAGAGGCAGAGGGTTTGGGTGTGAGTAGATGCCTTGTGAGGAGTTGAGGGTCTTAGAAATTTGTTTTCGACCTCAAATTCAATTTTGAAAATAATTTAGGTTTTCACTTCTGGCCTACACTGAGGGCTCTGTACTGCCTGGGGAAGTCCCTGCATCATGACAAGAAATCCTGAAGGGCAACTAGCAAGACTTCCGTCTTCTATCCCTTTTTATGGCAAGGTGGTGCCATTAGTTGCTATTGATCCCTCAGATGGACAGACAGTGGTGCTTTATGTACCTCCCACCTCCATAGTCATGCCAACAGCAGAAGGTACAAGCATAACATCTGTATTCAGTCTGTAATGCCAAAAGCGTATCACAAGAGCTTCATAAGGACTAGGTCATTAGGTCCCTTCTGTTGGAACAGAGTTCCCTGAAGGAATGCAAGGAAGTAAATGCTGTTTCATTCCACTTGAAAAGAAGTCAAGAGCCATGTAGCTAACTCCCACCTGATCCCTCCATTTACTCAGTCTGGTTCAAATTTAGAGAGGGTTTGAGGATATGAGAAGCTATGACTCTGCAAGCAAGCTGAAGAGCCCGTCAGTTCCAACCAAGTGGTATTTGACTCTGACAAAGTCAGCATGGTGATATGGCTGGTCCCCAACTGCCTGCAGTGCCTGTCCTGTTTCTGGGTGTCCAGGCACTCTGGGACTCAATGTTCATGTGAACAATGAGTACATAAATTCTCCAAATGCCAGGCACTTCCTGGCACTTGCATGTACTTGATGCCTTGTACTCGCTGCTCCCCATGCAGAGCTCACTGCTAAGCGATGCTTATGCCTTTGGAAATATCTTCAGCCCTCTCCAGCTCATTATCTGAAGGCCTTATCATCACCACACCTGTCATCTGCAAGGTTTCCCTGCAGAGGTGGGTCACCATCGTTCACATCCCGGATGAAGGAGAAAGGTGAACCAGGTTTACCTTCAGTGGCTTCTCAAGTAGTTCTCCTCTTAGGGTCAGAGCTCAATAGGCTGCAGTCTTACAAGTGCTGGAAGATCCCATGGAAAATATCTCAGTCTTGGTAGTACAGGCACTTCTATTCTGTTTTCTTTCCAAAGTTGTTCTCCAATACAGAGTTTGTTCAGCAGTCTTTGAAGGCATCAACTGTCCTCTTTCCGAGGTGGAAGAAAGGCTGATTTTTTAACCTCTTATGGTGCTATAGGTATAGCTCAGGACCATTTTTATGAATAAGTGGTCATGTAATTTTAAAATGCTATATAGGTAACTGTCCATGCAGAAGGACTTTTCCAGGTTCATATGTCACCAGCTGCTAAGCTGTAGTGATCCAATCCAATGCTGTTCCATAGCCATGAGGTCTGAGGTTAAACATGCTTTAAGGGGAGATGACATTTCTGTCTGCTTTAAGAGCAGAAGAGACATTTCTGGTAATGAGGTGATGGAGTCAGTTAGCAATGTAGTCTGGGCCTATGAAACTCCTCTTTACCAGCATGCTAGCAAAGAAATTTTGTTCCCATCCATATAGGCACTTACAGATATATATGTGTATTCATCTCCTAATTAGCCTGTAAATGGGAGGTTGGTCCTACCTAAAAAATGAGACATCATGCATACTGACTGCAGAGATTTTATCTGGTGGCTTATCTGTAAAAGGCTGACATCAAAATTAAATGTACTTCTTATTTTTTGTAGTCTAGATCCCCAGCTGGGGGCAGACTGAAGTGGCATTGCTGGTTGCGATGGAGCTCCAGCAGCACAGATCAGAGGACCCAACCCAAGCAGAACAAAGTGAACAAAAATTCCTCTGTTTTCTTGTTTCCTTGTGTAAAACAGTGTGATTCCTCTGGTGAACTGGCAAACCCATCTTCCAGAATATTAGATGACATGGTGTAAGTCTACAGTTTTTCTCCCTTGATGGTAATTTATGAAACTTTCACAAGAGGGGGTTTAACTTGTGCTGGAGAGCTTGATTTCTTGAACATCAAATCTCCAGGCATGCAGACAAGGCAGGCCATAAATAATTCCTGTAGTGTTTTATAAACTATTGTAAGTAGCAAATATCATCTGTTAACCTTATTTGCAATTGGTGCATGCAGCGAAGGGAAACAAATGGACTGCTGCTGAATTAATTTGCAGCCCATCCAGAAACTTTTTTGCACTTTGTCTGGAAATGTTCCAGGCAGTGGAGCAGCTGGCATGCAGGAAGTGGGTGGCTTCTTAGGAAAGGGGGGTAGACTTCTAAAAAACTATAATTTGTTTACTAAAATATCTATCTTTGGTAGGATTTAATTCTGTCAACCTGCCTGGAGTAGTTCATTTTAAAGGGAACGTGTTGAGTCAGGCTGGTCTTTGTTGCTGATGGGGCAAACTATC
The DNA here is from genome assembly GCA_038090715.1 of Florisuga fusca. Classification (NCBI taxonomy): domain Eukaryota; kingdom Metazoa; phylum Chordata; class Aves; order Apodiformes; family Trochilidae; genus Florisuga; species Florisuga fusca. The sequence goes on from JAAWXA010000014.1 coordinate 14,039,539, forward strand.
AGCCTCTATAGAGACACAATCCTTTCCTCTCAATAACCTCCTTAAGGTGAGATACTCTCCCAGAGCTGTTCACCTCTCTCCTCTGCCACAGATGGGACTTAAGCAGCTCTGTGGAGAGCAGGAGGATTGTGTGGCATTTTGGGGGGATTGAAGGTGAAGGTGGTCACAGCATGAGCCTTTCCCCTGGGCCAGTGGGGAAAGGCTATGGCCTATTTCTCGCTAGGGAAAAGCTTTACAAATGAACTTCCTTCTTTTCTAGGAACCTTCCCAATTTCTTATGCCAGATGCTCCTCTGTTTGGAATAATTTCTGAGGTGGATGGGCAGGATTTGCCCATCTGACACACATGCCCAGAGGCAGAGCAGAGGAGTGCCAGGCTGAGCACCAGTGCTCCAGGACTGGAGGCAGCAAGAAGAGACTGGGCACAACATGCAAGAAACATCAAGAAGATGTTCTAAAATGCTCCTTCCCCCCAAAGGTCACTTTCTTCAAATATGCAGCTACCAAAACCTCTCCTTCCCATCTTCTGTACAAGTTTCTTTGTTTACTGTTGCTGGTCTGGGTCAGTGCCTCCATGGCGTGTGCTGCAGGATGTGGCCCTGAGCCCTTCTGCTTCCCTGGCCCTCAGCTCAGGCTTGTTCCAGCAGTAATAACAACACTGCTAATGAGGATAATGACTGCAGAGCTGCAGGAGTATATCTGATGATTTCACGGGTGATGTAACTTTTCTTGATATGGAGATATGGCTCAAAACCCTTCAGCTATACTTTTTAGTGCACTCAATTTTCTTTTACCTGCTTTTTTTTTTCTTTGTTGGTTGGGGTTTTTTGTTTGTTTTTTGTTCTTTTTTATTTATATAAATCCTTCATCAGTAATAAAAGTCAAACAAGGTATCTTAAAAACCAAGGGAGGCTGAGTAGACCCTCAGCTGTACAGGGATGAAGATGTCACTGGAGGGAAGAAGGCACCCTTGCCAGGCATGATCCTCCCCTGGTGCTAAGGTGCTCTGTGGTTCCTGTTGAGGCTTCTTGGAAGTGTGTTGGGCTAAAGTGTTGCAGTGCTGCGGGGCTGGAACCACTGCACTAGCTCCAGCTACAATTGCTGCTCTGGATTTTCTGATACATGTGTATGGTATCCTTTATTCCCATAGCCTGCCCTGCAGGTATGGCTTTTCCCTTCCTTGCAGGAGCATGTCCTGCCTGGTTGTACCACATCACCTGCTGCCTCTGCCGAAGCAAAGGGGAAGACTCCACCTGAGGTTAATGCCTGAAGTTTTCATGGATGTTTATAAGACATCACTTTTTTGGCACCACACGCATTCAAAGTTTATTCAGGCTATGAGATTTAAAATGTTTGCACTGAGATATTTTGCTTTCAAAAATGGAAACAAAGCATCTTCCTTATTCTTTCACTTAAAAGAAATATTCTCCTGAGGAGCTGCTGGAAGGTGTAACACAGATCAGGATTCCTTCCCATCCAAACCAAGGGGCAATGCTGAAGTGGCTTCTCTGGGACTAAAAATATGACTCCATGTTATCCTGGGATGAAGGAGATCCATCTTGGAGCTGCAGCCTGCTGAGATGTCCACCAAGAAGAGTGCCTTTAGGTGAGTACCTAGTGGCCTCCACACACCACACACCTTTCTGGAGCCCTCAGGGCATTGCACCCTCCATTTGGCACCATCGCTGGTGCTTGCAGGAAGGACTTGAGACAGCGTGGCACAGGCTGGCATGGGAGGGAGGGTATGGCCTCAGTGAAAGAGACTGAAAAGGTGCCCTGGAACACTGGGCCTGGGCGTGCCACCTCCACATCAGGCTGGGGTTCACTGGGGCCATAAGAGCTGGCTGGGAAACCCCTTGGGAAAGGCTACACCCTCCCACTAGACTTGGCCGAATCCCAAAGCCTCCCATATTAAATGGTGTGAGCCGAGCAGAGGCAGCCACATCCCTGCTTGGCTGAGGGACTCTGTGGCCATGCCTTGGCCATCACGTCACCCCACACCAGCGCATGGGATTGTTATCTTGGACCTCACTTAGAGCAGCTAAACCTATGTCCTAAGAGATCCCGTTCCTCCTGCCTGGTGCACCCCATCCAGCTGAGTAACGTGGCAGGGATCAGGCACCGGGACGCCGGTGGAGCTGCTGATGCTGTGCCAGCCCCACGGTGTGCAGGGCCCCTCCCTGGCACCCAGCAGCCACAGAGAGCGTGTCCCCACCTGAGCCAGGAGTGAATACCAGAGGCATGAATCCCTGCCCTGACAACTCCGGGTTTGCAGAGCTTAATTAAAATGATAAAACAGCTGCAAGGCCGGGCAGGCTCGCTGGCACGCGGTAGGTGATCGGCTCGGATGGTTTCTTGCCGCCAGGAGGTGAGAGCCAGGGAAGGTCCACTCGTGGCCTCTCCTCTGTTGCTCACCTTGATTCTGTTCCTACTCTCTTGGGAAAGAGCTCATCTCCCAGGGACAGAGAGGGATTCTCCTGGTGCTTGAGTCCCAACCTTGGTCAGAGGTTGGATGAACAGCTGTGATGGGTTTAGCCCTGTTTCTGTAAATGTGGCTTTGCTCAGACACTCACATGCCCACTTGGGAGATCCACTGTGGTCTGCACCAAGGGACACCAGGGGCATTTTTCTCTTTACTGTAGGGATGGCCAGCGTTTGATGTTGCAGGCTCAGGTTGTTGTTGTTGTGAAGGGCAAAGCCTTTTTGCTCATCCACCCTCCACCTCTAAAGGGATTCAGCTCATCTCCCCTTGTTTTAGAAAAGCCTCCAGATCCACCTCCTCAACTGAACCCACCTATTACCCGTGCAGAGGTCCTACCCTTACAGACTGTGTCTTCAGTCCCCCAGGAGAGACCCTTCCCCTGCCCATTGGCCTCCATATCCAAGAGCAGCTCTTTCAAAGTTTGATGGCTCCTCCTACACCCTGAGCTCACAGCCCCCTGCATGCACAAATACTTGTGTTCACACAAAATACACTCAAAACTGTCCAAAGGACAAGAAGCCTCTTATAGCTCTGGGTGTGCATCTCCACCAGGCAAAGGTGCTCCTCTTCCACCTTTCCCACAAGAACTCCCTCCCCTCCCCATCCACACTCAGTTGTGGGCTTAGGAAATCGTGTGTACATGCCAGAGGAAGCACATTCATGCATCTGGAATACCTGTGTGAGCCCTCAGTGCCTCCTCTCTTTGCTGCCTGTCTACAGGAATAAATTATTAAAATGCAGGTGGTTCACAAGGAGCTTGAATTCTTACTCATTTGGTATCTGGATCCCTAGCTGTTCTTAAAGCTTGACTACCTTTCCAACACCTAGCAAGATGTCACAGGAACCACCAAAGCCACAATTGAACACTTTTCTGTTTCCTGGATCCCACTGGCTCTTACAGTGCCCTCAGGTATTGTCACTGCTCTTCCTCTGCAGGGGCATAGCAGAGCTGCTTCAAGGACAAACATTCCAATTACAGAAGAAGCAGAGAGCTCTCAGAGGCAGGTGTTAACATTTATCTTATAGCTCTGGCTTTCCCAGTGCCTCTTTTGAGGTTTTCAGGCAGCAGATGTAAGCCCCTTCCCTCCCTTTGCTGTCCACAGGTCTCACTGGGCTCTGGGCACATATTGCCATCACCTCATGGTGACATGGAAAAAATGACAACTCTGTGAGACCAGAACAGGGACAGAGGAACTACAGGTATGAGGATCACCCCATCTTGACTGGAGAGTATGAATGGTCACCCCAAAAGCAACTGTCATCTGCACTAAGGAGAGGATTGCCGAGCTGGCGGCTGAGGAGAGCAGCTGGGGGACTTGCTCTTCATCCCCTGCTCAGCTGTTGGAGGACATCCCTGTGTCACCGGCCTCTGCTCTGCCACAGATGGGATAGAATGCCACAGATATATCACTCATACCTATGGGACAGGACAGGATGTGCATCACTGTTGCTATTAATGCCCCATCCCATGAAGGTAAACTCCCATTTCTCAGTGGCAAAAGAGAAAACACAAATGGTATCAAAGACAACCAACCTGCTTTCAAGGAACAGAGAACTCTGAGGATTAGTTCCTCTCTAATAATGACTTCTGTAATGAAACATCAGGTAAAAAGCCCCTACCATTCATCAGTACTACTCTGTTTTGCCATATTTTTCAATTAACTTTTTCTATAGCCAGGAGTAACAGAGCATCAGAACTGAGTGGACAAAGTATCAGGCAGCTAATGGGAAACAAGGACAGCCAGTCCCAGTTTTAATGCTATGACCTCAGGCAAATCACTTACCTGCCCTACTGTTTATCCTTCCACACTTTGCCTGTCTTGTCTGTCCAGACTACAAGTGCTTTGGGACAGACACCATCTCCAGAAATGTGTTTTCAACGATTCCCCTTGGAGGGCACTGAAGAACATAATAAGTGCTTAGAATACCATAAAAATATTTAGTAAATAACAGGCAATTGTGAGTCACTGCCCTGAATCTCCATGTCTGGTTCTTGGTGAGTATTTTTATACACAACTAAGAGATGTAATGACCTACACCCCATCTTCAAAAGGAGGAACCTGAGGGTCTTAACTCATGTGAATTTAAAAATGTAACAGCTGAGGCAGGGGGATGTTCCTGCTCCGCTTCTGCAGGAGAGGCACCTCTCTCAGACAGGGAACAGGAAAAGGACAGATTGGAGCAGATCCTGATTTCAGCTGGCCCACTACGTAGTGGCAACCACAATTCTCTAAGCTCCCGTCATCTCATTCTTTTGAGTCACTTCATAAAAAATAGCTTCATTTCTTGGCACCTAGGAATTTACAGGTCTATTGGCAAAAAATATGCATTTATTTTGTTTGTTTGTTTTACCTTTGTGCTTTAATCATCTCCAAGCAGGACTTTGTCTTCTTTAGCTTTTGTTTCATGATTTAAATAGGTTTGCTGAAGAACAGCTATGAATCAGCTTTGGTGTGCAGTGCACTTGAAAAGCACTGAGGTGTGGGGCCAGCTTCATATGCTATCATCTGCTAAAGGATGTGTCCCATTGCCCCTTCTTTCTTCATCTGTTGCTCACCTGTTCTATGAAGATTGGATGAGGGAGATGGGGTTGTTCAGCCTGGACCAGAGGAGGCTCCAGGGTGACCTGATAGCAGCTTTGCAATACCTGAAGGGGGCCTACAAGAAAGCTGAGGAAGGGCTTTTTGCATGGGTGTGTGGCAAGAAGACAAGGGACAATGGTTTAGAACTTGAAGAGGGGAGGTTTAGGTTAGGTGTTAGGAGGAAATTCCTAACTGTGAGAGTAGTGAGACATTGGCCCAAGCTGCTCAGGGAAGTTTTGGATGCCCCCTTCCTGGAAGTGTTGAATGCCAGGTTGGATGGGAGGTGTCCCAGCCAGAACCTTCCAACCACAACCATTCTATGGTTCTATGAACTTCCTTCCTTCATTCATTCAGCTACTTTCTGCTTCCTCTTTATTTTCATACAGGATCATCTGGCTCTGCAGTACCACAGAGGTGGTTCAGCTGGTACAGTCACACCAAGTTTGGTGCTCCTGCCCCATGCAGAAGATCACACATATTGCTAAGGATGTGTCTCCTCACCTCACAACCCATCTATCTGCCCTTGGACTGCTTTGACTGCTGATTGACTGTTTTGGTAGCCCCATGAAAAATCTCAGGCAGTCCTGGCAAGTGCATATCACAAAAAATTGTGTGAGTCCTGGGTGTCTTGGAAAGACTGTGCATGCACAGCTGATCTGTGAGGTTTTTTTGTGCCCAAGAGCCATTTTTATAACTTATAATCCTGGTGGGTTTCTAGCTCATGCTTCCAGGCCTCTTCCTTTGCCTGTTTCAGCAGGGCAAGTGAAAGTGCTGTCAGGTGAGAGAGCAGGAGGCAGCATAAACCAGTGAGTTCAGTTTGTCTTGGTGAACATGAAAAATTGATAAGTGCAGCAGTTGGATAAGGCAGGTGTTTAACCAGGTTCAGGGGATTGTTCAAAGAAGTAAGATGAAGAACCAGAATGTTCTTTTTCTCATCAAAGAGCTCTGCATGCATCACCACAGATAAGGAAGCAATTTGAAGCATTTACCTGTGATAATCTTGTCTGATCAACAAAACCAGCCACCAGCTTTTGTGTCCTTCCCTAAGGGCTGCGTTGAAATGAGGACACCCCTGCCACTGTGCCAGCAGGAGGAGAAAAATCACTTCTGCTTCTTAGAAATGCACAGAAACATGATACACTGGAAAACCTGAAGATAATCAGAAGGGAGATAAGCCCAGGAGAGAGCAAATGTTTCCTAGACCAGATCCATTCTTTGTACTCCAGATATCCGTGCCATCAAAGCTTTGACCCAGGATAGTGTGGAAGGGCAAGTTTAAAAGACAAAAATGCTGCCTGGTGCAGGCCATTGCCATGTAACTCAGCACCATCACAACCTTCCTGATGGGGCTTTTCTTCTCTGTGTTCCCCCTGCAAAAATCCCTTTTTTTTTTTTTGGTGTTCCTGGACTATCAGGTAATCTTTTATTCTGGTAAAAACAACTGGGCTGTTCATCCTGGGTCTGAATGCATTCCTCCTGCTCCTTCTCCTTAAAAGGCATCACCCACCTGGCCTGAGGATGAACATGAACTCCGGCGCCTCACACTCACCCTTGCATAGCAACTGCTGGGAGTGACAGATTTTAAGGGAATTGGTGGTTATCTGATACATAGTTGAGCAGCCACGTCCAAGGCTATAATTGATCCTTGCTCTCTTTTCTTTGCCACAAGCCCACCTGCTAACTGCAGCTCTTTCCATCAGGTTGTCCTCTAAAGAAGGGATTAATCTTGTAGTGTAGTTAAAATTACACATGAGTTATTTGAGAGAGTAATATCTGTGCAGTGAGCTAAAGACCCAGCCTGGGAGTAAAGAATCAAACAGGGCTGTTCTCTTAATGTTTAAGCCTAGGGACTAGGCTCTGCCAGTGACACGGTGTAACATGACACAGAGGGCAGATTTGCATTCTTTATTTTCATTTTCAAGGGGTACCGTCGTGCTGTGACACGTGCTAATGCTGCTTTACCTTAAACTGCTCCCCTTGGGTGAATTTAACAGCTAAAAACTTGCATGTTATTCCAGCTGCAGGCAAAATGTGTGGCACAGTGCTTTTTATTTGAAAAATAAAGTCACTGGTGCAAACAAATGAGACTGGAATCACTGATTTTGCAGATTATTTGCAGCTTGGGAAGTACATAAAGTTGAAAAAACACCTCATTTATGAGCAGGTCATTACAGAGGTTAGGACATGAAATAGAGTCTTTGGCCATGTCCTATAGCTATGTTTGGTAATGTTTCTTCATTTATTCTTTCTACAGAGATAAAATCACTGCTGTATTTTCTCCCTTTTCTGGTTTTATGACCACAGAATACATTAACATACATTCAATTTTTTTTTTTTTTTTTTTTTTTTTTTTTTTTTTTTTTTTTTTTTTTTTTTTTTTTTTGTGCTTTAACAGTTGCTGTTGCATGTTTATGAACACCAACGAACTTAGCACAAAGGCACTTGGAGACAGAAACACATTGATTTACCAGCTTAGAAGAGAGGAAAAAGGCCCTGGCCTGGATAGCAGGGAGGGAGAAGGTAGCTGAAGGCATCTAGGAATACCAAGGATGTCCTGGAGGATCCAACGTGCTTCACTGCAGTGCTGTCTGTATCTGCTGGTCACCAGCACATGAGCCTGAACTCCAGTGTTAGTGACAAGGGAAATCTTCTCAGGAGAAAGGGTCATCAAAACTGGCCTGGGAGTTATAATTACTGTTGGACTGCCAGTTCTGGCAAACCCTGAGGTCAGGGCAACACCACCAGGGAAAAAAATCCCCACTGGCTTTGTCTTGGGCCAGATCTCCACTCTGTGCCTCAGTTTCCTCATCTGCAGCATTTCTGTTCTCAAAGACTCAGTCTGAGCATCTCAGTTAATGCTTACAAGGGACAATGAGCCTGGAATGATGGTGAACTAGGTACATCACAGGATAGTGTTTTTAGAAGAAAGAAATACTTCCTTTTGACTGCCTTCCCAAAAATTTCATTGACAGAAGATCCATTTGTTGGGCAGAAGCTTGCAAACACTAACCCTGAGCTCAGCCTTGATTATACAACACATTTGTGCAGTTAATATCACAATTGGGAAGTACATTAAACCCCTGTTTGCTGAAGGAACTGTTCATTCATATGACCCTATGAGCCCAGGACACACCAGTTGACATACCATTGCTAAAACATGACTAAATTACTGCTAAAACAAGAAGAAAGAAGGTTGCCCCCGTTCAGTACAACTGCACACAAATGCTCATCTGCAAGGTGACGTTATACAGGGGGCCCTTCTCCAAATTTTGAGGGTTATTGCAGGGCTGTTCTGTTCAGAAGAAAGTAGAAAGGTGTGTTGCCTAAAACCCTGGCTTAAACACCCCAATCAAACCACCTATGCTCCACATTTCATGGCGCCAGCAGAACCCTGCAGCAGGATGCACCAACCACAGCCAGGTTTTCGTCACGCTGTGGTGGCACACACAAACATCTGTGCAAAGAGGTGATGGAGCTGGGCTCTCAGAAGGGGCAAAGTGACTGGGCAGGTTTGAGGTGAAGCATCCCCATGGCATAAAAATCCACATGGCATAAGTAGCATTTAGTTGTTAACCATCATCTGCTAGTTGGGTTTTTTGGGTCTTCTTTTAGTCTGTCCTTAACTGATGTATACATTTGTGGAGAAGTAGATATTAAATAGGATGCTAGAAAAAGGGAAATAAAGTTTCAGGAAGGAAAATCAGCTGCAAAATTACATTTTTTCTTTTACCTGAGACAAACTGGGAGAAATTAAGGGATGTCAAGTGCTGAGGTTGGGCTGACACCCATAACAGATGGGTGAAAACAAATACACTTCAATATTGCATTAGGTTAAACAGATGTGCTTTTCTTTAAAGAAAAATACTGGAAATTTCTCCAAGTTTCAGATAATTTTCTGATAAATTTAATACGTGGCTTGCCTCTATTGTTTTTTGTAGCCAATGCATCAGGCACAAATTTTAGGTTTGCTTTTTTCTTCAAATTATAGCTTGTCTTTTTTTTATTCTTCCTTTTGTCCTTTTAAGTCCACTACTATGCAGTAATTGGAAAGTTGCAGATGACAGGACTTGTCACCTGCTTTCTTCACTGTCTTAGAATTGGGTGTCCAGTGAAAGCTAAGCTAAGCCTTTTCCCCTTCCTAGAGAGCACGGGATAACCTGCCAGCTGGGTCTCTCTCTGCGCACTGTAAAATGAGCTCAGAGGACCAGCTCAAGTGAGTAGCTCACTCTCATATGGCTAAAACTGTGTCAGATGATTTGCACTCAGGGTGAGCTGAAAAGAAATGAGACACGGGCAAACAGATGATTGTAAGAAAGCTGAAAAGAAAATGCAGCCTCACATATTATAAAATCTATGTGACTCTGAGTGACAAGTGAGGAACAAAGGGACTTGGAATGAATAGTAAAAGGGCGAAAATAAGGAAGAAAAAATTATTTTCAACATGAATGTTTTAAGTACTGAGGGTTTTTTCCAATACAAAAATCAATATGTCTCATAGGTCTATCTTCATCACTTTTGGGCTCATTCCCATTTCTTCCTATCTCAGACTTTTATTGCTAACCATATGAAACCTCTGTATCTAGCGGAATAGATTCTGCTGGCACAAACAGCTTCCTCTGTCTTTCTCTGCTTCTCTTTCCCAGCTTCAGCTGTTATCATCTGCATTCACACACACCTTGTGATGCTTTTCCTAGTTGCAGTTGACTAGAGAGAAGATAGTCAGCCAAGCCAGTGCGGGCACTACAGGACATCCCTGTCACTCTACAGAAGTGAAAATGTGTTTTCCCCTTTCTGGGATCATCTTGTAATGGTTTCCTGGCTGTATAGGACAGAGGGATATGGTGTAGCTGGTAGAAGCCTTTATACAAAGTATTTATACTAAGTGCTTACTGCTCCAATCCCCTGTCACTGCTGCCTGCAGCATGGCCCCAGACACTTCCATCTTCCCACAGCTTCTCACCAGGGCATGCAATGAATGTCTGTTTCAGCCATCCTGACTGGTGACAGCATCACCCCAGTGCTACTGCAGAAAGTTTGAGCTGAAAACAAACAGGTAAAAAAGATTAGAGTGAGAGGGTCATCACACAGGGCCAAAAGGAGAGCTAGTCCCACATGGTATGGATTGTGGATGGTCAGTTTTTGTCATTTGGTGTCTCAGAAAGTTCCTCTGTCTTGTTTCAGGTATCTGTGCATTCACACCAACCTCAGACATACCCCTGGGAAGGAGCACCTTATGGCAGGTTTTGCCCATGCTTCTGTAGCCCAATACACTATTTTTTAAGCCTCTTGTCTGATGAGAGATTTAGAGGAGGACCAGTAATTCTTGCAAGACTTTGCATAACAAGCAGGTCTGGGCAGTGGTTGTAGCTGGAGGGAGGGCAGCGAAGGCTGCACATGAAAACTACCTCTGATCCAAGAAGTGAGGGGTCATGATAGATGGGAATGGAGGAGCTCCAATAAGGGTTGCTCTGCTACATGCCACACAAAAATAGTACTGCAGAGATGTGCATGTACCATGGCCCTACATCTCTTTCTATGAGTAGAACTGTAGAATTGTTTTGGTTGGAAAAGACCAGTAAGATCATCATGTCCAACACTGTCAAGCCCAGCACTAAACCATGTCCCTAAGCACCCCATGGCTCTTAGATACCTCTAGGGATGGTGACACAACCACTGCCCTAGGCAGCCTGTTCCAGTGCTTGACAAGAGTTTTGGTGAAGAACGTTTTTCCTAATATCCAATCTAAACCTCCCCTGGCACAACTTGAGACCATTTCCTGTTGTCCTATTACTTGTTACTTGAAAGAAGAGATCAGCATCCACCACACTACATCCTCCTTTCAGGTAGCTGTAGTACCCGAGGAGTCCAGGAGTTCTCTGTCCCATGAATGTCTGTGCCTAATAGAGTCTATCAAGCGAACAAATAGCCTTTCAAGACCAACTTCCATTTTCCAAGGTAACTTTTATGGCTTTTCCAACATTTCCTTAGCTCCCACTGCCTTGTATTCCTAAGGTTGTGGTTGATTTTCATGAAGCAGAACTGGTTGGGAGTGTCCCAGGTTCAACTTTTAGATTCTATATTCAAGACTGGAAGATGAAGTAGAAAGCAGATTTCTAGGCTCACTTGGGAAATGTAAGATGGATGTGTTTTCATGTTGTGACAAGAAGAAAAATCAGTCCCCCATATAGCACTTTAACTTGCTATCCTTCATAGTAGTATGAATTTGGAAGCTGAGAGCAAAATAGGGCTCTTAGCTGTCACTGGAAGTGTTACAGTTGTAGCCAAATGTGTCCCCCTTCCAATGTTCTAGTATATTTTGTCATTTTTCTGGAACAGGCAAAAGAAAGTAATGGATTTTTTTTGTTTTGTTTTCCATTGTCCATTTTTAGCAGATCTAGTAATACCTGCAGAAAACCTGCTAACCCCAGTTACATTTCCATACAGACAGCCATGTTGGAAGTATGTTTAAAAATACTTCCAGCTAACCCATTAGTTATATCAGCATTATCATACCTCCCTCCTACACTAAGATTAGGGTAGCTGAGAAGGTATGTTTGTGCCACACATCTGGCAACCTGGGTACCCAAGAGAGTCTCGAGGTGGGAAAAGGTTAAGAAGCGTTGTCTGAACTGGAATCAGAGTATAAGAAGATGAAAATAAAATCCAGAACTAAACACACTTTTCCTTTGGCATTCTGAGCCAAGTTGCCTACTCTCTTACATTCATATCTGCTATAAACCTGTCTGCCATAAAGTACTCTATCCACATTTTTTTCCCTTTAAAACAATTATAAAATCTACTACCAGTGGACAGGGTCTTGAGCCACTTCTGCTGGCTTGGTGACTTCTTTTGATGTACCAATGGGAGCAGCTCATGACTGATTTGATTTAGTGCTAGCACAGTGTTGCCATGACTCCTCATTTTGCAAACTCTTTTCTTCTTTTCCCAAAGTCAAATATGGAAAAGCTGTGACAGCAGCACGAGCAAAAGGATATTGGAAATAATCCTCTTCATTCAGCCTGCATGCAAGGTTTAGTGGTGCAGTAGCATTGCAAGGATGATTTCCATGCATCTGATAACACTGTGACACCCTATAATAAAACATACACCTTCTGTTTCATTTTATCCATTTAAGCCCTTTGAGCAACCAGCAGTTGTTGAGTTCCCCACTCTTACTATTAATAGTCAGGGCAGACCACGTCTGCCTACTTAGATTTATTACATTTTAACTAATCTTGATTGAAGTCTTCGTATGTACAGGCTCCAGTGTGGTCAGTCGCCAGGGTTACATGCAACATACACACATACACACACACAGAGGTTTTCCTGAAATCAGCTCAGTAGTCTCACATAAAAAAACATTTAATGTGACAAGAAACAGGTTTTGATTACCCCTTTTCCTTATGAAATCTGGACAATTAAACAGAAGAATCACTTCTTCCACCATCATGGATGAATTCTGAACTTTTACCCATGTGAAAATCCTATTGAAGTCTATGGGGAAGTTTCCCTGAGGATGAAAACTTGTCCAACTCAACAAGTTTTACTTCTAGTAAGTAGCCATGATTCAAAAGAGATCCTTGGACAGAGGAATTCCTCCTTGATACTCTGGATTTTTGGTGAATATTTTTGTTAATAGACTTTATGTTGAGGGATTTGTCAGTGATGTGAAAATCCACTCAGGGGAAAAATTTCTGATGCAGCTTTTCAGCTGCAAGATGAGCTCTAACAAACCCCATGTACGTGTTGCACGGGTATGATGTGCAAAGAGAAAGAGTTTCATGGACAGCTGGTGGCTGGTGGCATTTGTCCATTTGTCCTCAAAATCAAAGAAAAAGAGAGATGAGAGATGTAGGAGTCTGTCTCAGGTGTAGGAAGGTGATGTGGACACTTACACAACACTTGCATGGATGCTTTAAGGAGAGCAACTCCTGGCAGTGATTTCTGCCAGGAGTAGCAGAGTTCACTTGGCTCGTGACAATGGCATGCACCAAATGTAGCTAAAGGGACCTCTAAAAACACACCTGAATCATAAAAACATCAGCTGCAAGGGATCTGCATATAATGTCTTTCTTGGCACAAACAGGACCTCCCCACCCCCAGCAATCAAATCATCCATGCCCCACCTGCTTTTGCCAGATCAACAAACCATCACCCTCAGGGAAAGCCAAACACTTCTATGAGTGGTTTCATAAAAAGATGCTTCTCTGAGCCTACATAGAGTAGAACCTGAAACAAGAGATACAGTACAATGACATATCCATCCATCACCAGTGACATGACTGGGACATTTCATGTCTTTTTCTGTCTCACACACCTATTGCAAAACTCTGTATCTTATCAGTTGTTCTAAACAGTGTCCAGATTTCCTCTGTAAATAATTTTTAATTCCCAGCCATCACTTTGTAGCTGCTAATGTCATTCTTTACAAGACATTTTTACAGTTACCATCAGCTTGATATATGTATATATTCCAGTGAAAAAAAAAATATTATGGAGCAACAGACCAAAGCGTGGAGATTAAAATGTCATTTATAGACTACTGAGGCACAATAGGGGAGGAAGAAAGCCTTGGTGGGAGAAAAAGAGAAACTTCATCAGCCACTTTGGAGGAAATGCTTGGAGCCACAGCTGTGGTCTCTGCTGGGGATGCCAGGCTGGAGAATGGGCTTTGCTGTTCTCAGTCATCTTGGAAATCTTCTCCTCTCTTGCTCTCAGAAGCCCTCCCAGAGGTACATCCCCTGCCTGATCTCAGCATGCCATCAGCTCGCAGAGAGGAGATGTGCGTGGGAGAGCACAAGGGAAGAGAAGTAAAGCTGTGAGGAAGGGGAGAGGCTACGGGGGAAAATGTGGGAGCATCAAGAGCCCAAAGGAAGTGAGGTGGGAAATGAGGTGGGAAATGAGGTGAGGGAGCCTCCTGCAAACACCACCAAGGAAAGGCTTTTGCAGTCTGGGAGAAAGCACATCAAGACCTTGCAGAAGTGTTTGTTTGAGCCATGTTTCTTTGATGCTGCTGTGGTCAAAGTACACTGGGAAAATAAATGCCATTTAAAAGAAAATAAAGGGTTTAACAGAGCGTATCAGTTCAGTAATAACAACAGTTATAAAACCCTCTGCTCTCTGCTGGCCTCCAATGCCTCACTTAGTTACAAGTAATTATTGGTGTATTTTGCTTTTTACACAGCAAGAAGGCCTCTACAGAAAGCAAACTCAGAGCTGGTCCTTGACAGAAGCCAGTAAGAAGTGAAGCAACACGCTGGTTGCTGAAACCCCTGCTGAGAGCCAGCACACTGGGGAAGGAAAGCCTTTCTCTTGGCTTCTCTTCCCAGGAACCATTTCAGAGAAAGGCCATATCACCAAGCCAGAGCCTGCCCCCATCCCAGGCCCACTCCTTTTAAACGTCACCCCTTCCCCCAGGCTTTGGAGGGGGGTTGGGTGGGCTCAGCTGAGCCTGGCATGGCAAGAATTTCTTTAAAAAATGATCTGCATGCCTGCCTTGAGCCTCCTGGTGCTCGTGCTCCCCCCACCCTGGGGAGGCAAGAGGACTCAGCCGGGCTGCCATGGTCCAGACAGACGTGAAGCAGCCCCACAAGGATGATTGATGGGTGCTCTGGTGGTGGGAGCGCCGAAAATAATCCCAACACATGTTTCCCAGTAGCACCTGGCAGCCAACCAGAAGACAGCACTAGCATTTCCTAAATACTGGAAAAATGACTGTCACCGCATATGCCTCACTAAATATAGCCCCAGTGAGGTGGCAGCCTGTGAAAGGCTGGAGAGGGGCAGCTACCCAGGATGTGCACACGATTCTGGCCCCATCCGAGCCCTGGCTGCCATCCCTGGGCTGTGAGATCTTCAGTGCTGCTTGTTGCATGGGTCTTGAAGTCCCAGACCTGATAGGGAAGTGTCTTGTAGGGAGTACCTGCCAATAAGATATCAGAAATCGAAAATTTCCAAAAATTTCCTACTGTTCCTGGGTAGAAGATGTCTCTCCATCTCTGGGGTTCTCTAGGGGAGTGTTTGGTCCCTTTGAGGCCAGCTACTTGGGACCCTGGGCTCTGTGGTCCTCCATGGTGCCTGCTTCCTGACTCTGAAAGAACCCAGGCAAGCTCCTTCAGGTTGTCACCTAGCTAAGATCCTGGGAGCTTGCACACCTAAAATTTCCTGGCTCTTGTGAGTGTCTGGCAGAGCAAATTGCTGCCCAGTGTTGGAATGGTGGAATACAGATTTAATTTTTCAGGGAGATGGGGATTATCCTTCTCAGTGCACCCTTCTCCCCTTTGCCCTACAGCCTCACCTCAAGGATTAGTTTACCAGAAGAGTCCAGTGGTTCCTCTGGTGACAGCACTGCAAAGCATCAGTCCCAAGAGCTGCTCTGTATTGTGTTACAGGGCGAGTCAAGGGGCAGTGCTGCCAGTGTTTGTTTTAGCAGCCTGATGGACCACCATTTGCATCCAGATATGTGGTTCTGACTCTGATACATGGGTCTCATTTTCCCAAGTTGGTTTTTATAGAGTGCAATAGAGTTGGAGAAACCTCTCAGGTCATTCTTGAAACCTGCCCTCTGGGACGAGCTCCCGTCGAGGTGCTTCATGTTTCTGAGACTCAGCTGTGTGACTTGAAGTGCCAAAATGTTGAATAACATGCCTCGATTTGTGCTTCTAAGACAGAAGAGTTTGTTTGCAGAGGTTTCATTTGCTCCTCAGCCTGCTGTTTCCTGCCAGTGTGAAGTGCAAAAGGTCAGACCTGGGCATATCTGCTCAGCTGCAGACACAAACCCATGGAGCTGTGTCATGAGCCCCACCAGGGCAGAACCAAAGGGCAGAAATCAGAATTTTTTAAAAGTGGTATTTTTCTCTGCCATTTACTCCCACCATCAGTCTTGTGAGCCATGGGGAGTGACAAGCAAGGTGGTTGAGGACAGCCTTCAAATCCAGGAAAACAAAGAGCCCTCATTAGGGAGAAGTTATTATCCAAGAGATGAAAACCTGGGTGAGGCTGCAGAGCAAGGCAGTCACTGTAATGTGCCCTGGCAGGAGGAACAGGACAATGAAAGAACCATGGCCTTGCTTTTACTTGACTGTTACTCAGGTCCCCAGCAGGTTCTGGGGGGTTTTTTTGTGCTACTTGTGCCTGATAAGCCTCATGTCCTCATGTCATGGCATCACTGCTGGAGATGTGCTAGTAGTGTGCTAAAGTGTGCATCAGTCATGCTTCATCCTGCTGTGTGGAAAGACTCACTGATAAGGCAAAATAAAGTTTTGTACTGTAGGAACTTAGGGGAATATCTCTTGGGAGAGTGACAGGAACAACCTTGCTGGACACTAAGAAAAATCTTCTAGCAAACATTTCCCAAGAAGAGTCCTCTGCCAGATGGAGGAGGGCTAAACAGCGTGTCTCCAGCCTAGGTGCTGTAGTACAGGTTGGTCTCCTTGGTACAGTCAATGGGCACTTGTCTGTTGGCTGAAGAAGGCTACACCACTTTTAGATGCCACAGAAGGAGTGCAACAATCTTTGATTGCCTGTACAATGTCTGCTGTTGGATGTTCAGCATCTAACATTGCCAGAATTTGAAATCCGTGTTGGACCTCAGCAGGGCAGGAGGTTTGTCTGAGTAGGAGAATTTTTTTCCTAGATTTGGCCTTGCCCTCTGATTTTGATCTGTGTGCAGCTGCTAGTAACCTTTTCCCATCTCTCATTAATCAGCAGGATAAAAAAAAAAAAATTAATTACAATAGAATAAAACCCCCATCCTGTGGTACTACTGTAAACTCTGGGCTTTGTCTTTTCTACATGTTTGCACAGTGCCTGATACAGCAAGCCCAGGGGTCCTGGGGACTTACCATCAGACAGGTAGTTAACAAAGAAAGACAACTGCAGACTCTCATTTCAAATCCACCACATAACATGCTGGCAGAGAGGAATTTTGGTAACTGTTATCTGAAGCTGCCATCCTCGAGATGCATCCCCCTGTATGATGTTCTAACAGCTCTCTGGAAATTCTTGCTTATTGCCTTCTTCAGTCCGTCAAGATGAAGAATTAATTTCTGAACCAAGGAGCTCAGGGTTTCAGTCTTGCAGGTGTTCTCTCTAATAGGAGCTGTCATGGGAACGGTTCCTACAGCAGAGTAGGTAAACAAACGGATATAGAACATAGTCCTCTGTAGGACAGCTGGTGAGAAAAGCTGTAAGGGAAGAAGTGTCATTTAAACAAAAATATCTAATTTGGGATCTCCTGTACAAGACAAGCCTTTATGAGTTCCCAGTGCTTGCCCATACTAGAGCATGTGGTTGTAGCTGAGCCATTTTTGTTCCCAGCGTTATCTGCACAAGCCAGAATGGAGCACAAGTATTTTTTGATGCAATACTTCTCAAGAAATGAGCAAAACCAATCTTAGTAAAAGGGACGTACAGCTCCATCATGCTGAATGCTTTTCTTGGTTTCCTTTTTTGCCATGAGCTTCCCTTCAGCCTGGCTGTCTGTGTCCACCTGTTACGCCTGCTCTAATGTTTCGATTGTAAGTGCTTTGGGATAGGAAGCATTATCTTCATGTGGGGCACTTCTTCTGGCCTTAATGCTCTGCCTTTATATGTAAGGGCCCCCTATGGCACTATGGAAAGACTTAGCGGCTTTCTGCATTCATAAATATATAAAGCTCTGTCTGTAGGTACATACAGAATTGTAGAATCGTGTTGGTTGGGACTTTAAGATCATCAAGTCCAACTGTTAACCCAGCACTGCCAAATCCACCACTAAACCATCTCCCTAAGCACCATATGAAAGTGTGTGCTCACATGCAGACTGTGTGGTGTGGTATTTTGTGACCCCTGGAAGGTGATGTAGGATCACATGTGGAGTGTTGAGGTGGGACCATGGTGGCACATGGCTTGATGATGGTGCTGCCAAACCACTTGCATCCCAGCTGGAGGAAGGGACACATCCTGCCCACAGTAACATCTCCTGACTATCCCAGGGCTCAGCTGTCTGTCCATCCCTGGGGCAGGGTGTGGTGCCCCTGGGGTGCCACACTTAGGAGGCCTTCAGTTTGGGGTAGCATGGAGATCTGTGTTATGGAGTCAGCAGCTCTGCATACAGAGTGAAGAGTAGGGCCTTGCTCCCACCCTTCTATTTGTGTCTTTCCATCCTTCATCTCATCTCCTTCCAGTGTCCATCCCACACAGCTCTTTCATTTCTGTGTTTGTGGAGCAATAAGGAGAGAAAGGGGTTCTTCAGCCCATCTTTCCTGCCTCCTGCCTTCTGCAAATCAGGCAATGGGAGCAAAACCATGTGTCTGTCTTCTGCCAGATCATCTGAGCTTGACTCTTTGAGACTTCATTCCATCAAATCTCATAACCTCTAAAGAGTTACCAGTTTACCCAGGGTTCCTCTCACATCAGCATGCTTGAGGGTGCTCTCAGTTGGTTTTGGAAGAGCAGTCTTCCATGGCTGAGACTATGAGCTCTGGATCTCTCCAGCTGCCCTCCAGTGGGATGTGAGCTCCTGAGAGTCATGAGAGGGCATGAAGTAAAATCAGTTCATCAAAGACTGACTTACTACTCATACTTATCTTATTTAGGAAGGCCTATTGTGTGTTTTCCACTCCATTCAGGTTTTAGTAGAGTTAACAGGCACCTCAGGTGCCACTGAAGTTTTGATATTCATACACTTTCCTAATTATTCACTTCCCAGTGCCTTGTCTTCCTGCCAGGAGATGATAATGTTCATTGCCTAGAGCAAGATTCCTCTAGCTCCCTGACTAATTTTCCTACAAATTTTGCAGCAAAAGCAGTTGGCTGGTAGACCTGTTCAAGACTTAAATGGTACCTAGGGTGCAATTCATCTACTGAGCTCCAGGTACCTCCATCAGGCTGGTTACCATCCAGCCTGCTGTTGTCTCCTCAGTGTCAATGCCTTCAAGTGGGTTTTACCTCATGCTAAAATAGATGCCCAAAATCAATTACATCCATCATTTTTTCTAGAATGTGTTACACAACTGTGAAGGGACCTCTCCTGAGAGCTGTAGTGTTGTAATGTTGTTGTGTTGTAGTGTTTTAAACATTTAAAGTGCTGAAGGTGAATCCTAGTCTTGTACCATAAACATTGTTGTCCAGTCACTGAACTCGGTTACAAAAAAAGAATGTAAAGAATTATGAAAAATCCACAGCCAGAAAGAAAAAGTCCCCAATTTCATTCTAATTGCTCCAGATAATAGGGTTTTTTTCAACTGAAAAAGTGTAGATTTAGACTAGAAGTTAGGAAGAAATCTTTTACAATGAGAGTCATGAAACTGTAGCCAGAGAGCTGTAGATGCCCCATCCCTGGAATAATTAAGACTCATATTGGACAAGGCTCTGAGAAAACTGATCTAATTGAAGATGTTCTTGCTCATTGCAGGGAGGTTGGATTAGGTGGCCTTTAAAGTCCATTCCAACCCGAGCCATTCTGAATCTGTAATGGTTCACAGTTCACATGAAATGGTTTGGTTGGAAAAGATCTTTGTTTCTATTACTTTCTAATCTCAGACATACTCTTGAACCTCCAAATCCCAATGACTGGCCCCAAGAAATGTATATGAAGCTTCTGCATCAGCTTTCTGGGTGTATGCACACAATTTGTTATCTGTAATGAAGTGTCCCTTTCTGTAGCTGAAGTGCAGGTTTAGATGCTGGAGATAGATAGCAGCTTTCCAGTTCTGCAGCTGTGACCTTAGGGCTGGCTGAGGAGCTCTACATATGTTTTGCACACCCATACCTAGAAAAACATGGGTAAAGGAGCCTGAAGCTTTCCTGAAAGCCTCTGAGTGGGGAGAAAGGTTTCCCTTTCTGTTTTTCACTGCATTTTCATTGTTCTCAGTGCTTATAAAAAGCTTGTAGAGTCTTTAATTTAGTGGGACTTTGGCACTTGCCAAAAGGCATGAGTGTGAACTTCCCTCTGTAATAAGGAGACACCAATCACCAGGGCCCTTTGAACAGAGCATTAGTGTTTATTTTAGGTCTTCTCGCAGAAGTTATGCTCTTGCCGTATGTCTGCTCAGTGAAATGGAGACTGTCAGTCTGCAGATGCACACATGCACAGACACACAACTGGTTTGCAAACTATCAGTTACAGCACTGAAAAAGAAAGTTCGATATTTGCTGAGACACCTAGCTGAAGAGGGGAAAAAAAAAAAAAAATTAAAAAAATTAAAAAGACAGGCATGGAACTGGCAAGAGAACTGTCCAGAAGTAATAAGTGAAGTTTTTAAGCTAAGTTTGAAGACTAGCTGCAACTTGCCACACAGGAAAAAACAGAAGACAAAAGCACCATTATGCTTTCTTAAAAGTGTAAGAGTACAGCACACACATTCCCTGACAAGGTCATTAAACACGGGTTCAGAGACCCACAGCAGCCTGTGCCCCAGCACAATGGGTGTTTACTCTTTGATTCAGCGAGGTGCTGGTATGCATAGGGGTTGCTGTCGCCTGAAGAACATCGGTTTTGGCCCCGTGTGGCTCATAACCACTTGGTTTGGTTAGTGCAAAGAAATGCAGCTAAACCCACCCCTTCAGATGTCTAATTTGTTTGGAATGACAGGCATGTCCTGACTAAAAATTAATTCTGCCAGGTGATATAACTTGTTTGAATTTGCAGGAATTTGCCGTTTGGAAAAAGGAAAAAAGAAAAACATTTAATTAGGGATGGAGTTAAAGAAGCCAATTTGATCTTTCAATGGAAAAAAAAATAAATTACAGGTTAAAAATGAAGATTATGTGCTCTGGGTGAAGCATGCTCCCTCTTTTCAGGTATGCTTTGATGAGGCTTCTTCCTCTGCTAAGAAATGCAGTGCAAGTTTCTTTTGAAGCAATGGCAGCACTGACTGGATCTCCTTGTTTGTTGATCTTCTGCCTCTGTCTCTCAGAAGATGACCCCGCCATGCCAGGGCTTTATCTAGGGAGTTCCACTCCTTGTGCCATGCAGCACATCACCCTGGCAGAGGGGAAAGGAAAAAGGGCCATGAGGATGATCAGGGATGGAGAACCTCTCCTGTGAAGACAGGCTGAGAGAGCTGGGTTTGTTCAGCCTGGATGAGGCTTTAGGGAGGCCTTATAGTGGCCTTCCAGTACCTGAAAGGGCTATAGGGAAGCTGGTAAGGGACTTTTTAAAAGGGTGTATAACGATAGGATGAGGAGGCAATGGCTTTAAACTGGAAGAGAGTAGATTTAGGAAGATATTCTTTAGTGTGAGGATGGTGAGATAGTTGCATTAGTTGCCCAGGAAAGCTCTGGATGCCCCATCCCTAAGTGTTCAAGGCCAAGTTGGTTGGGGCCTTGAGAAACCTGGTCTAGTGGGAGGTGTCCCTGCCCATGCAGGGGGATTGGATCTAGATAATCTTTAAGGTCCCTTCCAACCAAAACTATTCTGTTATTCTGTGATCCCATGAAAGCTGGCTGCTGTGGTCATGGAGAGCAAAGCTTCCTCTCTAGGGTTTTCCACCACATGTGCCATCCTGGCCCAGCCTCTCTGTTCTCCTTGACAGGAAGGAGAGCCCATACACCCCTTCATTTTCCCCAGAGCTGGGCATTCCCTTTTATCCACAGTGTTTTATTACACCAAAACCATACAGCACAGACCTGGCAGCAGAAATTGTGTGGATCCAGATTCAGATAGGCATGGTGCCACCAGGGTCTGGACTGGCTCAAGCATGGCCATGAGACCACTGCCCCCAGTTTTGCTTCTCTCTGCTCTGTAGAGTCCCAGGGGAGCCTCAAAGAAGCATCTGGGTTTGCCACATCCCCAGAGCCATCACAGCTCCTGCTTAGGTGCAAAACAAGCCTTGCAGATGGGCTTGACCTCAAGCTGACAGAAATCCAGGCAAATATCCTGTTGACTGCAAATCTTTAATAGCACCATGGGCATGTCTCAGCAGAGATGGCTCTTGGGCTTCCTTTTCCCAGGGAAGGTGTGGGACTCCATCACTCCTGCTACCTCCCCTGGGACACCCATCTCAGAACCACAATTCAAGAGAGCTTTTAGTGCCCACTCTGGAGCAGTTCAAATACAGATGGGTTCAGACTCTTCCTTTCCCTGGCCATGAGCAGATGGTCTGGATCACTAAAACCACATTTTTTGGAAGTAGGTTCTCAGATGGAGTCACTTTCTGACAAAGCTCTTTGTCTTTTGTCAGGAGGAGCATAATCAGAAAACAGATAATTATTTACTGGATTTTTTTTCTTTAATTTTTTTTAAAAGTCTTTTTTCTTATTAGTGTCCTTCCAGTTTATTACTCATCTGTGGCTTTTTTACAAGTTGTCTTTCAGGTGAGGTGCAGTGAAGTGGTGTTACATTCCATGCATGTAGGGGCTTAGCTGCAGTTTCATTGTGTATTCAACCCTATAATTAAGACTCAGATGGAAGACTTTATGCCTTTAAAGAAAAGAAATTCTAGGTTTCTTGGCAAAACATTTGGCTGAGTACATAGAGAGCACCTTAAGTACTTAAATGGTCTCTACGTGAGGAAACCTGATGCCAGAAATGATGTACCTTAAAGGCAGGCTGTTGGGAAAAAGCAAACAAACCAACGCTTGAAACGCTTGATGTCTCGAGGTGCATTCTTCCTGTGTATTATTTTTTTCTTGGAAGATGCTCTGTGAGAGGGATTATATTCTCCGGGACGACTTATTGCTGGCACCTGATCCTATTAGTGTGAGCCACATCAGGCGTGGGAGTCAGCAAAAACCACCCGGCTGGTTTTCAATAAATTATGAGCGACTTGATCATTGCCTTTAAGTGAATCAATACAGAGCTGCTGCAAAACTCCAGGAAAGCTCCGTGGGAGGAAGACAGCATCTTTCTTAGGGTACTGCCATGCCTGGACTCATGGAGGGGGGGGATAGCTGGCATGAGGCTCAGCACCCATGGGAATGTGGGATGTGGCACACGGCAGATTGGGTGTCAAGGGGAGTCTGGGGTGTTGGCACAGCAGAGCTTTAACCATGAAGAAACCCCTGTGTGGAAGAAGAAAAGAGTGTCTCCTCCAGCCCGTAGCTCTGAAGAAATACCCAAGGGCTTTGTCCCTGCCTGGAGAAGGGCTGGAGCAGCTGTGGGCAGGAGGAGATGCTCTGTTCTTGTTGGTGCTGTTTTCCCATCTGGGTGTTCACCCCGAATCTTCTGTCTCTCCTCATTGTGTGCCACCCTGCAGCCTTGGCTGCATCCCACAGGCTTGGCTGATGGATGAACAGGACCCATCACTAGAAGAAGGGCTCTGGAGATTGGGGTCAGCAGAGCATCCCTGTGACCCACTGCTCCACAGGGAGCACAGACCAGTGGACCTTTATTTGTTGTCTCCTACTGGAGGGCAATGCAGAACAGTGCAGACTTTGAAGGTGGGAATGGGAGGTATAAAGACGGACACAGCCATCAGACTCTAGACAGGTCACACCTCCCCATGCATACAGTTTCACCCTGCTTTTGTGGAAAGGTGGGCTTGTGCTCAAACACCAGGGAGGTGCAACATGAGCTAGAAATGTTAGTAGCCACCACAGTGATAATAAAAAGCAATAAAAATATTAATGCTAACAATAATGGTGCACAGTTCAGGCAGCTCTTTTTTCCACTAGTCAATCTCAAAATACTCCACAAAGGGATCAATAACCATTTTTTTATAGATGGAGAAACAGTGGCACAGAGTAGTGACCTTGTCACTGTCATCCAGCTGGCTGTTGGCAGATCCAGCAGCAGAATTATCACAACCTATTCTTTTCTCAGCCTAAAACAAACTCAGCTTTGCCATTTTGACTTTTCACTGTGCCATTCTAAAATACAGCAGAGAAAAGCACATGTATCCTCCACTCAGCTCCCCTGTGTTTGGGGCCTATCAAATGTTAAATGGTAGAACCAAAGCAATAAAGATTTCTATCAATGGGGGACCTCCCACTGAACAAGGAATGTACTTGGTTTGACCTTCAAAAAATAAGCAATTGGCCAAAAGGCAGTCTAATCTTTTTTTAGAGGTAGCTGTGCTTCTTTCAAGGAGATGGTCTATGTATCAGATGAGACAGAATTCTTTGGGATGTGAAAACTACAACAGTCTCTTTTTCTTTATTTCTTTTTTTTTTTTCTTCTTTTTTTCTTTTTTTTTTTTTTTTTCTTTCTCTTTTTGTTATTAGGCATCAGAGTAAATAAGTATAAGCCCTACATGGAGCATCTTGTTGGGGCATACATTGTATATGCTCCAGGGCACAAATATTTTACACACCCTCCCCTTTGATTTTTTTAATGGAATATGCAAATCGTGCATGTTTCAGCTGGGATTGTCTCGCTTTGATCTGACTGTTCTCCATCCTGGAATTTCTTGCAGTGGGAAGAAACCAAACCAAGGCGTGCAGTGAAAGGGAATTTCACTCTACACTTTCTTCAAACCCATCAGGGGCCAGCAAACTCACTACAGAGACCTTGGATGGTAGCAATAACTTTGGAATAAGGTCTGTGCAAAGGCAGGGACAGAGAGTACCATGCCAGGCCACTGCAAAGGATGATCAGAAGAGTTTGGATGCCTCCCTCCCTGTGAGGATTCCCCTGCCAAGGGGGAATTCACAGTTCCCTTTGAATTGCAATGCCTGCCCTCAGTGTGAGATGGCTGAGGCACTGAGGCACTGAGACCCAGGTCCTGTGAGTGTGATGGCTGCGTGCTCATGTGCAGCAGGATGGAGAGCAGCGTGTGGGTCTCCTGCCCGAGCAAAACCCAGACCAGCCCAACCCCTGGCAGCACCCACTCTTGGCGCTGTCATCAGTTTGCTGCCTTTGCCCAGCACCTCTTGGCCCTGCAGGGTCTTAAAAGCAATGTGGGGTGCAAACTGCCTGGTGGTGGGACCTCTTCATCCACGAGCAGCTTCGTCCACAAGTGCGTGACAAGAAAAATGGTTGTGAAAAACTGGGAGAAGGCTGGGGTGAGAGGCACCTGCAGCCAGAGAGGCAGCCGGGGCAGGGGCCAGCAGGGAGGTTATCTGAAACAAGAAGCGGTGCCTTGGCTACCCTGCCAAAACAGCTCAACCCAGGGCTTGAGTTACATTTCCCTTTGTGCAAACTGCCCGCATAGCCACGATGATCAGCTCCCTCCCTCTGATGAAGCAGATAGGGCTGAAATGAAAACAGCACAGGGAGAGAAAGAAACATATGGGCCATACGCGTGGCTTTGCTGGACAAAACGTGCTCCTGATCCAGCTGGGGCCACAAACAACAAAAGCAGAGCTGAGGGGACCAGAGGAGTGTTTTGGCACAGGGGGAAATGAGATGTCGATCAGGGATGTATTCATGGCCAGGAAAACAAGTTGCCTGTGTACCAGGCTATGCTGCAGCAAACCAAGCATGATCAGGAGGTTGCACGTATTCAGAGTGAATAATTTAAGCTGTCTGGAGAAAATTATACTAATACTGGGGAAAAGAGAGAGGGGGGGAGGGTGTCCTTCCTAAATTTGGAAAGTATTTCTGTTTATTTCTGCTTGCCTGTGGGGGAGAGGGCAGTGTAATGAATCTTCCCAGCCACATAAAGAGCACAACTAAGATTTTACCTGAGCGAGAAGAAAGCTTTTTCAAGGCTCATAAATGCTTATTGATTTGTCCTTTTCTATTTGTGTGCCTCTGCGTTTCCAGGAGCACAAGTGGAAAGAAAACATCCTCTGGAAAAAAAAATAAAAAAGAAAAGAAAAACAAAACAAACCTATTAGCAAAGTTCTGACCCTTGGTCCCTTGACAGCGATGAAGCTGCTTGTCTCCAGTTGCCTCCAGCAATGGATTTGGTCCTTCTTCTGCTGACAAAATCAAAGCAGCCCCAATGTACAGAACCCCTGGCCTGCAGCAGTGCCCTCCTGTGCTCCCAGCTCTCCCCTGCACACATTCATCTTTTGGGCAAGCCCAGGACACTGCCAGGGGTCAGCTGGGGGGTAGCCAAGAGTTTGGCCCGCAGTGTCTTGGGGTTTATCAATGGACTGTTGTTCAGCTTGGGATTCCTGAGCTCCTTAGTCATGTCTTTTCAGGTAACTATAAATCACCTTCTGCAGAGCCTGGTGTTTTGCAATACTTGGCCCTTTGCAATTTTGCCTCCTCTGCAAATAACAGGAGTGGCCATTTTTGCTCTGCTTGAGGGAGGCTTCCAAGTTACAGGCTCTGGGTTCACATAGTTGGGCTTAATTTTCTTCCTCGCCAAATTTATTAAATTTATTAAAAGCACCTAGAAACACATTAAGTTCCTTTGTGCTCTTGTTTTTCCATATAAGGAATAGTTACCAGTGGGCTGGAAAATTGACAAAAGGCTCTGTAAAAGCATCCCTAAACAGGCTCAGGAAAAGACTGGGAAGGGATTGCATACCTAGTCAAGCTTCCATCTCTGGTCTAGAACCTTCACTGGCGGATGGCTCTTCCTCTCAGGCAAGCCCTGAGTTTGCTGGTTGATACCCTCCTGCTGTTGCTGTGACAGTGATCAGCTGTGTGGAGGCAGGGTCCCCTCTCACCCCCCCCCATCAAATCCCATCCACCTTTATGGGTGATGGAGTTCCAGAGCACAAACCCCACAGGCTGTATTTCGTGCCAGCGTCACAGTGCAGCAGTTTGGTTGGAGCATGGCTGCAGGGATGCACCTGCACAGGTAAATGTGGGTCCCAGGTTAGTCTCAGCTGATGGCTTAGGGGTGCTGAGCCTGTGGCAGGGTCCCCTGGCCCATCAATCCCAAGTGTGCTTTGGGACCAAGGGGATGGGCTGCTTGGAGAGCTAAAGCTGAGTTGATTTGCAGCAGCTGTGGTGTCCCCCAGCCTCAGGTGCCAGCAGTGCCACCCCAGGAACCCTTGGCCAGGCTCACAGCCCCTACATTGCTCTATGGGGTCACACCACTTCTGTGGGGTTTGGCTCTGAGGCAGCTCATGGTTAATCCCTCTCCCACAGCCATTAGCTAATGAGAACAGAGACAAGTGCATTGCAGGCTTTAACATTGACTGCCTTGTTTTTCACACAGGCTCTTTCCCTTTCTAGAAAGTTGCTAAAATCACAGAAAAAACCCACACTACTGCAGCAAACCATCAGCATGTCTGTCATGTCTCCATCTCATGGCTGGTCAGCTCTGCCCATCAAAGCAGATTCTGCATTGGCTGCTCAGGGTTGGCTTTTTTTTTTATCATGGGGATAGCTTTAGCTTTTCCACTTTTCAAGTTCACTCACCCAGTCGTTGGTGTCCCTCCCTTTCTCTGAGCTCAGTTAATAATGCATGACCAAGAGCAGAGGCTGCTTGCTCTGCTTGCTCTGCCACAGCAGCAATAATGCAGCTCCTACCCGCTCCCTGCAGGGTCGGGTTTCTGCCGCTCGGGAATTCGACAGATGGAAAAGCTGGGATTCTTTCCATGGCCCTCCTGCCTCCCAGGCCCCCAGGATAGCAGAAGATTATCAGGGGCATATCCCAGTACAATCGCCGGCATGGGAGAAGGAGGACCTGTGGTGAGGGCTGGGGGCAGGGAGAAGTGGCAGAAGTCATTATTTTAATGGAACTGTGGAAGAGGAGACCCTTTCCTCTGCCTGGGGAGGCAGTGCACTTAGATTTATATTGCTGGCAAGACCAGGTTTGCTTCTTTAAATCAATTTTGTTTTCACTGTCGTGACCCAAACTATTAAAAATTCAGAGGCAATGTCTCCTCACCTCCACCCCCAAAACTGATTCTGGTGTTTCCTTTGTTTTCTCTGCACCGAGTCAGGAGAAGTCCTCTTTTCCAAGGGAGACTGAAGAAGATGCCCAGACACTGAGATTTGCCCAGACCCCCTGACCCAGCAGGGACAAGGCAGTGGTTACAAGCCCAAATGCTTCTGCATGAATGATCACTGCCACCCCTGAGCCACTGCTGCTTCTAGATAGCCACACATGGAGATACAGGGATTGGCTCATGAAATTAGGCCCTTCCTCTGTTCATGCAGGTAACTTTGCTTTCAGATCAGTCCCATTTGTGTTGGATGCTCCATAGGGTGCCAGACTGGGCAGGAAATTGTATTTTGAAAGCTGGTCTGGTGGGTAGAAGGATATATCAGAGAATCATAGAATGGTTTCTTAAAGATCATCTCGTTCCAACCACCCTGTCATGGGCTGGAACACCTTCCATGGGACCAAGTTGATCAAAGCCTCATCCAGCCTGACCTTGACATTATATATCTTATCTTCACAAAATATATTTTATTATTTTTCTTACCTCAGTTCCTCAGTACCTCAGTACCTAGTGAGAGCTAGGGTCTTCAGGTAACAGAATATGGGAAAGAGAAACCTGGATTAGGAAGAGCAAAAATGCACAAGGTCACTGAAAAGAGAAGCAACATAGAAGGTGTCACAGCCAAAGCTAAGGAAAAGAACAAAAAATAGACCCCTCATTTGAACAGGTTTATGTTTGGGAAAAAAGCACCAGGGGTGATTTTCTATGTCATATGTCTCTGTATCTTCCTTATACCTCGACAGTTGTTTTGAAAGGAGAAATTGTTAGACAGGAACCCATTTACTAATGGATTCACCAGGGATGCTCAGTTAGGGCAGAGCACAGTGAGAGGGGGTTGGTGTTCCTGGCTGTGCTGGCTGGTGCCCTGGTCTGGTGTGGAGCCAGGGGCTCCTCGAGATGTGGGCTCCTCAAGATGTGTGCTCCTCCTTCCACATCTGCAACCCTCATTCCATCTCCTAACACTGCCCCATTCAGAGTCAATACAGAACTTAGGCATATCCATAGTGTGAAATCATTTATTTTTTTTCTCAGCTGGGTGCTCCAGGGGCTGTGGGAGCTGAGCATGAGGGGATGGAACCCACGATGCTCCCGGCCCCCCGGAGGGCTGGTGCAGGGAGAAGGAGGATACTGCCAGGCTTTCACATCCTCAGCTCCAGCTTGGGGAGGAGGTGGTTTGGCAGCAAGGCTGCCCGAGCCCTCTTGCTGATGGGTGGTGAGGGACAGTTGGTGTGCAGGGAATGACCATGGGGCACGGCAAGGCTTCTCCTGGCTCTGGAGAGAAGAGGCCAAACATCAGGCAGGCGTACGGTTTGTCTCTACCCCTTCTTGAGGCCATTCTGTGGTCTCTGTCAATCCTGGATGACAAGATACATAGATGGAAGCCAGCATTTGCTCCATGTCTCAGTTTGCCCAGTCCAGCCATGTATGGAGGCCTAAAGTGCCATGAGAACAGGGAAGGAGACAGCTCCTACACCAAAATATGTCACTGCTGGCTGACGCAATCCAGGCAAGAGACAAGGGGACTTAAGACAGCTCATGAAAAAAATGCCTTTAAACCTTGCCTTCAGGCTTTTGGACTTAAAAATAACACACACTGTTGGCCATTTATGTTTAGCTCACTGGGGGCTTTCTTTCCTGCAGGAATGTGAGGATTAGATGGTCTTCTCTGCTTGTGCGGTGACTCCACCAGCTCCTTGCCAAGCGATCATGTTCTCCTCTCCTAAACCCTGGGCTGGATTGGCAGCAGTGGTGCAACAGCAGATGCATCAATGAGATTCCAGCATGCCAGGTCCCATCCAGGCAGGAAAGAGGGGATGGCTCTGCAGGACAGGCTCTGTGGTGGGCTGGAGCAGGAAGTTTGAGCCAAGCAACAACTCTGAGAAAAACATTTACAGCATTTGGCTCCATTTTATAGACAGCAGAACCCACTGATTGCATGGCCTGATTTCTAAGTCAGATCCAGCTGCTCCTGCTGGAATTAGTGTCAAGCTGCCTCCAGTTTTCAGCAAAGTGACTGTGACTGACAGCAGGAAGTGGCTGCAGGGGGTTATTCATCAAGAAAGTGTGAGAAAGGCAGGTACTTAGCAAGATGAAACAAAATCATCAGAGTAGAGTAGTGTAACACTGGGCAGCAGCTGGAGTTAGGACTGGAGCTGTGGTTGGGGACTCTGAGACCTCCCTCTGCTCGCAGAGCTGAATCTGAGCACTCTGCAAAATGTCAGAATAGGGTCTGGGGCAAAACATGGTGTGGGTCCAATGCTGGCTCCCCTCCAGTCCTTCTGCAGGACAGGCATCTGAACTTGAAAGACGCAGCTCTGTCCTGATTCTAGACATCAGCTTGCTCTTTGAGCAACAAATGTAAGTGTGCAGTCCTGAGGCACAATCTCTCTGGTGTGCACTGTCAGGCCTGGAGAGCTGCCATTTGCCAGGACATTTCAAAGAAACAAAAGTGTTTCCCCAGCTCAGTGGATTATAGATATATAAATATTTATTATTATTATTTTATTTTATTGTATCTTTCTAATTCAGCAGTTTTTTAGCCAAGTAACAATTTGGGGATGGAGGTGAAGATAGAAAAAAAGAGGCATTTTACTAGAAGAGGTCTAGAATGAGCACTGACAACAGCCAGTAAACCTGAGACATTGACTTCTGAGATTACTTCTGGGACTAAACCTGAGATACAGGCTCTGTGTCACAGCAGAAGAAACTTTGGCACAGGGAGAGAGACTCAGGTCTTCATCCCTTGGCAGGCAGATGAGTGAAGGAGCAGTGCCCCAAATGAGCTTGCTAATGCCTGGAGAATGTCTTGCAGGTACAGGGAGACAAATCCTGTTCAGAAGGAATTCGTCAGCAGGGATGGTGAGGTTGGACTTGGTGTTGGCTGCTGTGCTGGGCACTGATGGAATTTCCCCACACAGTTCCAGCCCACCTGCAGGAGCAGTCCAGACAGACAGACAGACAGAGAGAGGGATGCAGCAGCAGAGACCACTGAGCTCTGGTGTGAGCACTTCAGGATGTGATTCACAGAGGCACTGGGCTTCCCCAGAGCTGGGGAAGTGGTTTCAGCCCAGATAATGCAATACCTCCTCATGTGGCACAGCACCTCGGGATGTCTGAGCAGGGTGCTTCTTGTCAGAGACTGCTGAGATTGCCATGACTTTCCCCTTCAGACAGTCTCAGGCTTTCCTAGAACATCCATCTTGAATAATTTCACCTTTTTTGTGGTCTACCCCATTTCTATGTCTCCCTTTACACGTTCCCTGTTTCTCTCTCTTAATACATTTCATCTCCAGCTGTGAGAAGAGCTGATGCTGTCACCTTTGCTTTACAGAGCCCCTTAAGGTTCACTGCTATGGGATCACTTCTACATGTGGGTAACAGCCACCTCCAGACCACCACCACATGGAGATAGGCAGTCTTCCTCCAAAGCTCCTTTAGCCTCCTATGGTCTTTACAGAGCAATTTATTAAGTGTAGGACACAGCATCACATCAGGGGCAGTAGTGCTTAAAATGTGCTTGTTAGAGAAGGAAGTTTTGTAAAGGTGAACTTGAGGTAAGAGTAATACGTATCTCAGATGTCAAATGCCAGACTGAAAAAGTGTTTGGTCGTGAAATAAAGACTGGCAAACTTTCTTGTGATGGCTGGTTGAAGAGACTGAACATCGCCTTGGGGCTAACTGTAGAAATATGGGGCATCTAAGGACACATGAGGGCTGGTGAAAGAGAAAAGTGGTGGGTGATAATACATACCAATCTAATAACGTTAGAAATAATTTGAAACAAATTAGCAGTGGAAAACAGAATAATAACAATTAAAAAAAAAAAAAAAAAAAAAAAAAAAAAAAAAAAAGAACAAGCTGTAGGTGTTACTAATATTTCTTGTCCTGTATGAGCAAAAAATTTTCCTTGGAGTCTCCAGCCAAGTGAGAATGTGTAATTGCAATTTATGAGGAGAAGTAACTGTTGGCTGTCACCATTAGTGATAACATATTAGTACTGGATGTTCTGATGAGGGGGCTCCCTGTGGTCAAGTAAACATGCCTATAAGGCTTAGCTGTAGTCTTTTCCTTTTAGAAAGCACGTCTAAACCTTTTAGAGGTTTAGACACCCTTGGGTCTCTACAGAGACCTGATCATGATAAAATTATCATTGCTGTTCTTCTGACATTAGAGTTGCCTATCTGCTGAACAGTGGTAGAGATCAGGAGACTTGGTAGCTGGTTTCTTAGTAAAGCAGAAATAACCACTACCAGTATATCATTAATGTATTTTATTTCCACACACCTTCTCATGTCCTGGGACTGAGCTGGCCAAATGACACACAGGATTTTTTTTTTTCTGAGTTCCCAGCCCATTATCAAGATGCAGTTCCCAAGAGGCAGAAAAGCAGGAGATGGTCTACCACATCCATCAAGCTGGCTCTCAGGATGAAAGGAGGTAGCTCACCCAGCAGGTCTTCACAGGACTGAGTGCTCTGTGGAGATTCCTGAAAAGCCTGTGTCCAGCTATTGCAATTCAGGACAACTGCAGAGAGATTTCTCTGCTGATGAGAAGGAGAGATCATCTCTTCCTCATGGGTCCTTTGCAGAAACTAGCTTGAAGAGCAGCAAAGCCTCCTGGTGATCCTTCTGTTTTTATGCAAATTAACTCTTAATGAGGAAAAAAAAACAACTTCAGAGTAATTTCTTTGGGTTACCTTTTTGATGTGCAGCTACAGAGTTTTATCCAGTGGTACCTATTAAAATGTTTCTTGGGAGCTGTTGGGGTAGCAATGTTCAGGCAGGCCAGGAAGCGTTCAGAGAAGCAAACTGGCTCTCTCCATGCAAATGAGCCCTCTGAGATAGCTGGAAAACTCTTTCTTGTGGGCTTTGCTAAATGCTGTGGTCAAATGGGCTGTTATTTGCTCCTTTGTACTGACTGCAGATGCTGAACACACACCCTGGCGTGACGTGATGCTGTTTGTCCAGGCTGATGCTTGGGCACTAAAATGAAATGAGCGCAGAGGCACTGAGCTTGGAAAAACAAGAGGTTCAGACACCACTTCCAGCTGTACACCAAGTCACACGGGTATGGGCCTTGCCTGGGCTGCATTTGCCCTTGTTTTCCACCGGCGTATCCCTGGTGACCTCACTACTGTATAAACAGGGTAGGAATCACACAGTAAGTGTCTTTAAGCTTGCAATAGGACTTAAATAATTCCACAGTGTGATGTGTTTGCTTCTAAAATCAGACATGATTCCTTCAAGCAACTGTGTAGAAGAGATTGGAGAGGCACGGTCCTGAGTAGGCCTGGAGCTCTCTGCTGAGGTCTGCTGCTGGGACAGCAGCTAAGCAAACCATAATGCAACAGAAAGCCCTTAGCTCACGTAAAAGTAAAACAATAATCCCTCAGCAGTGAGGGAAATCGGGCAGGAAACCCCCTGTGGGTGAGGCTGCAATTCAGCAGTCTTGTTCCACGACTCAGCACGTGGTCTACCCTAAAATGCCAATGCCAGCCTAGCAATGATGTGCCCAGTGTTGAGCACAAGGGTTTGCCCAGCGTGTGAATGAACCATCCCACAAGAAAACATCACTGAGTGTTCCTCACCCTTGCTTGTCCTGAGGCAGCAGGGATGCACTGGCAAGGCTTGAGCCAGTCTGCCAGACAGGTTCTCCTCTTGCAGGCAAGCCAGCAAAGCCCAACCCAGGCATGCAAAGCTGCAGAGTGATTCTCCATGCACATTTCTCCCGGACAAGGTGGTGATTTGGGGCTATCTCAGGGTGTGTTGGAGCAGCTGAGGCATCCATGGTAGAGCTGGGAAGAGCTGATGGAGTGAAGACAATTTCCATTGCTGTAAGCCTCTGCTCTCCTTCAGCACCCAATTGCAAACTGCAGATAGGCAAAGAGAGACTTTCTCTGCACTTAGTTGCTTTTTGTCACTTTTTCAGCTTCCATTCACATCAAGTTCCCTTTTCACTGCACCTTTGAACTCCCTTCCCCCTGTCCCTCTTATTCCTGATGCAGTAAGGATGCTCTGCCCTGCCAGGACATTTCCTTGGGAAATCTCCCTGCCCTAAGCTCCCTGCACAGGATGAGGGTACACCATGATGTTTCTTTGCCACAGGGCAGCAGGGCTTGTATCTCTGGTTTGCTCCTGCTTGCCTGCACATTCCTGTCAGGGATAACAGTATTGTCTCAAGGAGCGGCAGGCACAGGTAAGGGATCAGGAAACTTGTTTGGTCATGCCAGAATTACAGCAGGAACTCTCTTATCTGCTCTTATCACACAGTGCTAGTGTGGCTTCCCCAACAAACGCAGCTGTCCCTCTGAGACAGGGCTGCCAGTGTGAGACCAGAGACAGCCAGAAATCACTCAGGATCTCCACCCTGCACTTTCAGCAACCTTGGCATCCCATAAAAATATGGAGGGAAGGGAGGGGTAAGGGAAACCTATGCATTCATTGCAACTTTCCTCTTGGCTGGCCACTGCTCCAAGGCTAGGACCATCCTCTCCCATATTGTAAACCTCAGTGAAGGGGTTTTGCAATAGCCATGAACCTGTG
This sequence comes from Florisuga fusca, assembly GCA_038090715.1. Classification (NCBI taxonomy): domain Eukaryota; kingdom Metazoa; phylum Chordata; class Aves; order Apodiformes; family Trochilidae; genus Florisuga; species Florisuga fusca. The sequence goes on from JAAWXA010000014.1 coordinate 14,073,860, forward strand.
CAGCGTGCACCAAAGCCTCCAGGAAGAGTTCCTTGGCGTTGGGCACCTTACTCCAGAGAGCATCCATTGGCCAGGAGGTGCCTGTGCCACAGCCAGCTTTCCTATGCTGATGTTATCTTCTTATGACTGAGATTTGCAAAGACAAAGCCAAGGTTTGTGGCAGCTTAAGGGGCCCAAAACAAGCTACAAACTTCAGCATAGGAGGTGTTTGCCACCCCTCCAAAGACTGACTGGTGCTGCCTGCCCAGTTTTTGATCAGGAGCAAAGACAAGTGTTAGGTCTGCTCTGAGCTAGAGCCCTTTTCACAGAGGGTGGCCTGTTTCAGGCAGCAGCAACCAGGAGCAGCTAATTAACCCTGGCTTTATTTGAAATAATTGCTGTGCAAAACAGATGTACATCAGGCTGCTTAATGCACACCCTGCTCTGTGGTCAGCCATCTCCCAGTGCTCTTGGATGGCCTGGGTTTGATGGTGGTTCCTCTGGACCTCTTCTCTGCAGGAGGTTTCTTCCATGCAGAGGAGCTGAGAGGGTGAAAAGTCATACCCTGAGAGTATGTCTTCATAGACTTTGGATTCAGGCTGTTTTCTGCACTGCCTGTTCAAGAGAAAGTGTCTCCAGATTTCCCCAAGCCTATTAAAAAAAGCTCGTGAACTTAGTAGCTGTATTTCAGCATTTTGTCTGAGATCTTGTTCACCAGGAAAATACTGTGATATACAAAATACAGTTTACAAGCCTTGGGAAGTTTTGGTTGGAAAATTGACCCTGGGCTATTGCTCTTACAGCACCAGTCCTCTCTTCCTCACTTTGATGCCCTTGTGGCTGAAAAAATCTTTACTGACCTCCCCGCGAATTCAAGAACAAACAGACCATTTCCACCACGTGAAGATTGCTGTGATTTATTGCAACATAATCTACTGAAAAGGGGATGGAGGAATGGGACAGGACAGGGCAGGTCACCATGTCCAGGGGCTAAAAATTAATGGGACAAGAGGCTTTAGAGCAGAGGTGGGACACTGAAACAGTGTAGATGCAAGATGTAAGCCTTAGGTTGAGCAAAGAAAGCTGCTGACTTTGGTTTCAGGATGCAGCCTGAATTGAACCCAGTGCAATTAAAATATTGCACAGGAACAGGCAAAAGCTGTCAGAGAAAGTAAAACACCTTTACTTGTTTGCTTTTCTCACAATGTTCTGCAGGGACCATTAGCAGCTAAGCAGCATCTCATGGGTTTGTCCTGCCTGTAAGGCATTGCCAGCATCCACAGGCCCTTCTTGTATATTATTTTAAAACAAATCACAGCAGCTCTTCCGCCACTGGAAACTCACTGTTTGTTCTTGGATTTAAGGGGAAAGGCAGCTGGGGGGTGGCCGAGCAAGGATTGAATGTGTTTGCACATTCCCTCCCCTTATAGGATTGAATCCCTGTCAGCTCAGTGATGGATGGAAGACAGTGCATCTGATAACTGGGATCATTAACTAAATTGGTGGGGGGTGAGGGGTCGGAGGGCCAAACACCATCCTTATTCCCTGTTTTACAATGATTCTTTGTGGCATTGTGTGCTGGAATGAGTCTTGCAGGCAGGGAAAGCCACCGCAGAGCCCTGTGACAGTGGCTGAGCCACCGGGGGATGTGATGAGCAAGGGACAAGCTGATTGCACAGGGAACTGCAGGGCTTGGGTGGCTCAGCCACTGAATATGTCAGATCCTTGTAAATGGGTGCAGGGTTTCCCCATGCTCACAGTTTTGTTTGAGAATGGTGTTTGTCTTTCCTCTCTGCAGGAGAGAGGACACCGTGGCTGCTTTGGCTTCCCCCTCCCACCTTCCTCAGCCCCCTCCTCCTCCTTCCCTGGGTAAGGCCATTTATGGGATGCAGCCTCTCTCCCTGCTCCATCAGGGCCTCTCTGCAATTTCTAGCTGTCACACACACATCAAGCAACTTTTCTGGAAAATTGCCCTCCATTTACTTAGGTCTGGTGCACAAACGAATGCCGATCCTGGGGAGGTGGCTACTTTCCCAGGCAGATGTCTTCAACTGTTAAAAAAAAAAAAAAAGAGCTAGGATGCTCCTATTTATCCTAGAGGGCAAACTGTGATGGAAAGAAAAGGATGTACCCATCCCCTGGCTCTTTATGAGGGGTCTAATGCTTAAGAGACTGTTGAACCCGATTCAGTGCAACAGTAAGACATCTAAGAGGGGATTTAGGAACTTAAGATTTACCTGTGGGCAGCGATACACACTGTGTGAACAAATGGCTGCAACCCCCAGAGAGGTGATAGGCTGCCAAAAAAGAGAGAAGAAGTAATTGGCTCATATTGGGTCAAGAGGGAATGGGACAAAATGGCAGCAGGAGGCGCAGATAGGCCCAAGATGGGGAGAAAACCCCCAGGATGAAATTCCAAGCAGAGAAGTGTGCTGCCCAGCAGCTTTGGGAAATATGTTAGGAAAAGTGTAGAGGGAAAACGTGATATTAAGTGCATCCATTTCAGTGACCAGAAATACTTCTGCTCATTCTTCAGTGTCACAAGAAGACATTTTTGTCATAGCTTAATTAGACAGCTGCCTGCAAGTGTTCAGGTTGAGTTCTTTTCTGTGAGAAGAAAAGGCAAGGCAAAGCAAAGCAAAAGGAAAAGGAAAAGGAAAAAGAAAAGGAAAAGGAAAAGGAAAAGAACTTTTCTTTTAAAAAAAGGAAACATTCTATCAGAACACAGCTTTCAACCAAAACTTATTTTGCAAGACATTACACAGGCATTTTCTTGCCAGGGTCAAAATATTATCTTGGCCTCTTCCAAGTATTTTCCTTTTCCTTTTCCTTTTCCTTTTCCTTTTCCTTTTCCTTTTCCTTTTCCTTTTCCTTTTCCTTTTCCTTTTCCCTTTCTCTTTCCCTTTCCCTTTCCCTTTCCCTTTTCCTTTTTTCTTTTTTGTTTTCCTACAACTTTTCCTTTTCCTAAAACTTTTCATTAATTTTTAATGTATATTTTATTGCAAACATCAGTGCAGCTCAGGGAAGACTGAGCCTGGAATGAGGAGCTTTGATTGTATTGATGGAGAACATTCTGCTGATATCTGAATTCCCATTTGCACATCTGGAAGGAGATGTTAAACATTTCTTTTTTATTATTATTACATTTTGGTTTGGAACCAATACTTCAAATTCAGCTAAGTTTCAAAACCACATAAATTCTGCCACCAAGGGAAGTTTTTGTCATCCCTGTAGGTGAGAGGTCTGCTGCAGGCAGCAGAAACACCTGGGACATGGTTTAGTGGTGGACTTGGCAGTGCTAAATTAGAGGTTGGATTTGGTGATCTTAAGTGTCTTTTCTCACCAATATGATTCCATGATTCTGTGACTTTCTCCAAGTTTGGTCCAAACAATGCCCAACAGGTTTTGTGGCCTGAGCCCTGTCTCAGGAGGGCTATGCTGGTGATTTGTGACCTGGCTGCAGTTCCTGGGGAGGTGCAGGCAGAAATGGAACCAGGAGATGGACCTCAGGGAATATCCAGCTTCATGACATGCTGTGATGGGGATAAAAAAAATAATGATAAGTAGGATATTCAGAGGTGCTTTTCCTCAGCTGCTCTTGGCCTGACCCCAATTCCAGAGGTGTCAAAGGGGCATTGGGAAGCCCCACTGCAGACTGGCGTAGTGACATGGCTGCAAGGAAGGAGACTCTGCAGAGGGTCTAACAGCCACAGGACCAGTGCAGGCACGCAGTGGAGATCAGATTAGAGGGGACCCAAATTCCTGGGCCATGGAACACTTGCTAAACAGGTTCTCTAACCTGCACCACCAAAATTTGAGGGCTTCTGTGGACACAGTGGCTGCACACCACAATGTTTGTGGAAAGCGATGCTACATGGCCACAGCCCATGCCAGAGGCTGGTCCCACACCAGCAGTGCTTAGCTGGGCTGCTCTGTGGTCAAAAGCAGGCTGGGCATCCCTCCCCCACAGCTGGCTCTAGACCCAAACACGAGCCCAGACCTAAGGAGCAAGCCTGGGAACGTCCCTGTGCATGAGGAGACACCAAGCAGGTGCTCTCAGGAGGTCTCTTTGACTTTCCATCAAGGAACTCAGCTTCTGGATGCATGGCTGAAAAGCAGAAGAAAGAAGCTGCACTATAAAACTGGCCTCATGCAGCAAGGTTTTTTGCACATTTTCTTCTTATATTACATTCTCCTTTTCAAGTGAGATCCTGTACAAAGAGCCCTTTGGCTGGTTTACTCAACAGGAGATTTGCAGCTGGATGGTGTCCCAGTCCCGTTGCAGATGTGTGGGCCCCAAACTCCACACTTGACCCTCTGTTTGGGAAACCACCTTGAGGTCACTTGGGAAATTTGGCACCTTGAGGTTTCAAAATTGTAGCTGACTCAGAGATGTGCTGAAGCTGCTGCCTTGAATTTGGTTTGTGAGACAACCACACACATCACCTCTGACACACGAGCTGGTTAATGCCACCCAGGCCACTGCTGGAGCATTTGCTGAATCACTGCCCTCCCCTGCCTGAGATGGGTCTTCTGTATTAGTTATTAGTCAGCAGGAAGACAGGTTTCTGGGGTTTGTAAGCCATGAGCTGCTCTGTGGCACTCAGTTCTCTGCAGGAGAAGGCTGCTTGGTCTCCTGTCCAGATTAAAAGCAACAAATGTTAAATGTTCCTTCTTCTGCAGACAGAATGATTTACATCAGGTAGTAGGAAGGAGAAATTATTTGATAACCAAACATGCTACAGCCCCTTCTAGTGACATTACGGTGTGGAGCTGTGGAAGAAATGGTAACTTGCCCATCTCTGGAGTCAGCCAGATGTGGGCAAATGATTCTTAAATTGTCACCTGAGGTGCAACATTGCACAGAGGGCAAGAAAACACTTTCAACCAAGATATTGATTCCCAGCAAGGAATTTGATGAATGAGTGAAGTCCCTGTGAATTCCTTGGAATTATTGACTATGGGGTTGAGTTTTTCTTAGTGTGTTGTGGGTGGGGAGTTTTGCTGAGGAATTTTTTTGCTCGTTGTCAGAATTTCAGGTGTATTCTGATGGGAAACACATGCTGTGGTTTGTGTTCCCTGATGAAATGAATAAAACCCCTCAAAGGATCTGCAGTGAGGGAGGGTTTGCTGAAGCAGGAAGGACAATTCAGTGGGAATCAATTGTTATGCCTGGGGGCTAGAAAGAGGATGCTTGGGGGTCATGTAGAAGAATAAAAAGACAGAAAGTATAAAATAATAATGTCATGATCTTAGTTTCTCAGGCAGTCCTGCTCATTTGTATAAAGTCAAAATTATGTGCCTGTGCCAGAACTGTCAAGCCATGAGTTTGATGGTCCTCTGGTAAAGTATTACCACAGCTCAAGTGAGGATTGGTAACAAGCACCAGGACTTTAACATGTCATTGCTCCAAGACACTACCACATCCCTGCTTCAGGTTGTTAGCATGTCATTGCTCTGGGGCACTGGCAGGTCACTGTTCTAGGAGGTTAACAGAACAGTGGTCCATGAAGTTGAATTTTAATGGGATATGCAGGCCCTCAGTTATGTTTCTGGTCTGTGATGAACTCAGGGCAGAAGCTGCAGCTGGGAAATGATTCCTGTGGACAGAAGGGCAATTCCAGAATGTGGCCTGTGGTGCAGGTCCAGTGTGCTCTTGGCCTGGCTTCTTTCCTCCAAAACTGGAGGTGAGACCATGTGTTGCCAAAACATGGGCCCAGACTGAGAGGTTTTCTGCCTGTCCCTGGTGCAAACCATGGGTGCTCCAGGCTCTTCACCCAGGGCAAAGCCAGTGGCACAGTGAGGTGAGCACAGCTCCTGGACTTTGCTCTGGGATAGAGGAAAGGAGGAATGTGGTCTTCCACTCTGCACACCACAAGCTGAAGCCAGGGGAGGCTTTCTTTGGGTGCTGAGATAACAAAAAAGAAAACAAACATTGAAAACTCTTTTTCCAGTGACTAGCTCTGGCAGCAAAGGTCCCTTATCCTGAATTCCTCACCCCAATTTTCTCTCAGAACATTGGTAAAACCTGGCAGGAATAGTCCAGATTTTAGACTGTGGCTTTTTTCCTCTAGTGTTTGGGTGATGTTGGTGTTTTTTCTCCTTTCTCCTTTTTAAGAGCTTGAAAAGCCCCTATGCTAATGAAAATCATGCTCCTCTTTTAGTGTTTGGGTCAATACCTCTCCTTGAGAACATGACAAACTCAAAATACCATTGATAGTTCCCCACAGCACTATCATCATCAGACTTGTCCTAGCTGGTCAGGGTTCCTATCTGGGATGCCAGTGAAATACCAGGCCTTGAGTTGTTTCTCTGCCCCCATGTTGTGTTTTCATCACCCTTATCAAGTCATGCCATCTCTGAACAACACTTGGGCATTTTGTCAGGCCTCACATTGATAAGAGGCTGCTTTTCCATGTCGTTTAAAAGCCATTGTTCTTTATTCACTTCCTTCTGATGATTTACTCTTTGGCAGAAATGAGCTATGCATGGTGGCTCCTCTGAGCTTCTGGAGGAGCTGTACACCCAGGCAAGGTGCACCCTCCCACCCTTAGCTTCTTTTTCAGTGGTGACCACCTTGAATGGAGGTGCTTTCCCAGGAGCTGGTGCTGGAAGGATCTCAGCCATAGGAGGGTCTTCAGTCAAACTCATCCTAAAGAATCCGGTTTGGTTACAGGCCCTTTACAGAGCCTGAGGAAAAATGAAACATACTCAATTTTGGAAATAATTCGTGGGAGACCAGGTTTCTGATGCTGAATGCTGGGGATAAATGTCATCCATCACAGACATAAAGGGCGCAGCAGCAATGCAAGGACAGGCAAACCTTTGAGGCAGTCTCTCAAGAAGCTGATTCCTTTCATACTTTTAGAAAAGAGACCTGAGAGACAGCTTAATGTTCGTGCTTTGAAGGGATGAAAACATTCCGTGCTGCTGGGATCTTTAACATTTCCGAAGTCTCAGGTGGTTTGAAAGTTAAGGCCAAGCATATCTGAACCAGAAGGAAAACACACACCTGAACAATGATGGTGACCAGCTACTGAAGCAAAGAGAAAGAGACACTTCACCTCCCAGTGTCTTCAGAGCAATGTGGGCTTTAGTGAGCCCAGCTACTGAGCTCGAGTGACTGAGCTCAGTGACCTGGATAAAACCAGATTTAGCAATTCCTTCTGGCCATAAAAGCTGCAACCCTGCTGGTTCTCACAGTTTAGTGGTGGGAAAGGGCTGAATTTGGTAAACTCGGATGTAAATGTTGCATGCTGTGTTTATACAAACCAGAGAAGTGCTCTCTTTGTAGGGGAACAGCCCCATCCCCATGTGGCAACAGTCACTCACTGGGGGTAGCAACAGGTCCTGGATGGGGTCACCTCCCAGGGGGCAGTTGGAAACTCTCCACAGCTGTCCTGGTGTTGTGGTGGTGCTGGCATCTTAGACCCACTTTGCTGCTCCCAAGGAAGCTCCATGGAGAGCAAGGGTTCTGTGTACCCAGAAAGACACCTCTAAGAGGTCCAATATCAAGAGCATCCTGCAACACCCAGACAGAACCCTAACAGAGAGGGGTTTGCTGTTTCTGAAGATATCAGATGAACAGCACCCACTGTGCTGTGACCAGATCTGATGATGGGCTGCTTCATCCCAAACTCGTGTAAATGCAATTCTCTGAACACCCAAAGACCCCCAAACTTTCCCAACCAATTGCATCAGCCCTAGCCCACTGATCTTGGCAATAACAAAAAGACAAATGTGTAAGACCACTACAAGAAATGTAAGCTTTGTAACTTTGCAAAACCAATTTGTTACCAGGGTGTTGTTCTTGGAATACATAGGACAATTTCCAGCTTTTTTTTCAGAACACAGTTTCCCTACCTGTGCAGAAACCACTGGCACCAGCCCTCTGTTCCCCCACAGGGCACACACACAGGTAACCAGAAACACTACCCCAAGCCCAAAGCTGAGTTTGGGCATAAGTTTAGGTTTTTTATAGACTTATAGAATGGTTTGAATTGGAAAGGACTTTAAAGATTACATAGTTCCAATCCTACCAGGTCAGATTGCTCCAAGCCCCTTCCAACCTGGCCTTGAACACTTCCAGGGATGGGGTTTCCACAGCTTCCCTAGGCAGACTTTTTGTAAGGCTCATGGTGTTAACCAGACCTTTTGTGAAAATTGCACATAGGGTAAGGTGTGGAGCAGTGTGAAACCATCAGGGAGAGTAACCAGAGCACCAGCATTGCTGTGGCAGTGGAGATAAGGGGCAGTCCTCACACTGCAGCTGATGAGTGATGCTTTCTGCCCTTTCAGTGCCTTGAAGTGTTTTCCTTCTTGACTCAAACGAGAAGTAGCAGAACTTAAAAACAATTAATGTCACCTAGGAGAGAAAAAAAGAAAAAGGAAAGGAAAAAGGAAAGGAAAAAGGAAAGGAAAAAGGAAAGGAAAAAGGAAAAAAAAAAGGAAAAAAAAAAGGAAAGGAAAAAGGAAAGGAAAAAGGAAAGGAAAGGAAAAAGGAAAGGAAAGGGGAAAGGGGAAAAAAGCAGTAATTTTTCTTTCTATTTTTGAGTCTCACTTAATCACAATAGCTCCAATATTTCGCTCCCAACTCAAAGGCAAAGTCCGAGGGAGCAGGATATGCTGTAGGGTATCTCTCTTGCCACACTATTCGTGTTATTCTCAAGTTCCTCTCTCCCGGGTTGATCTTGGCAGCAGATCACAGCGCCGGCGCAGCACAATGTAAACCGGAGCCATTGTTACTCCATCTCCCGCTCCTCATGGCTGCAACATTTCCCCACACGCCTCCCAGCAAATTGTTGCTGTGTCCCATCCTGCTTTCTCTCCCCCCAAGATCCTCTCTGTGCTCCANCCCCCTCCCAAAATCCATTAGTCTGCTGCAGTCCAGCTATTCATCTGGCCCCCTCAGAGGCACCAAAATTAAAGTGTTTCCCGTTGCCGGCTGACATTGCGCAGCCGTGAGCCACCATGCTGCAGGGCTGCCCCGTGTCCTGTGCACCCAGTGGGCAGAAAAGGGTGGTAGGGAAGGGGGCAGCTATCAAAATGGCCGGGGAGGGGAGCCCTTCATGTGGGGTCAGCCCGTTGTGCTGAGGAGCATATAGAGGGTTTTGGACTGACACGGTCAAGGGTGGGTTTTGCTGGTGGAGTCAGAACTAAGGATGAGTTGTGATACCAATAGAGAGCTGAGAGCCTTGGTCTTCATCAACAGGGACTGTTCAATGGGAGCAGGCTCTAGGTTTTTTTGCTCACAAATTAGTGGCCCTGTTATACACAAATACAATGTACATTTGTGTATGCATGTGGGCTCACTCCTGCCACAACACCAAGCCAAAGGATGCTGCACAGAATCAGCACAGAACCTTAATTAAGCCACCTTCCTTCTGGTGGGTGTAGGTTACCCAGGCCCCAGCAACTGCAGCATGAATGATGCTCAGTCAGCAAAGCCAGCCCCAGCCCCAAAGAAATCCTCAGAGCCAGGCTCTGCCCAGGCTGGTTGGTGGTGGACGGTACCCAAGATGGGCTGGGAGCAGCGATAAAAGTGACATCTGTGGGAGTTCACCGCCAGCTTCAGTGAAACGGGATCAAGTCTTCTGTCACTTGGCAACCCGCTTTATCGATGTGAACTTGTATCTCCTTCTGTTGCTGTTTTTCCAAGGGCTATTCATGGTTCAAAGCTGTAGACAATACCGCTCCTTTCTTCACTCACCGCCACCTAGTTATCTCTGGCAGAGTGTGACTCTGGAGAGAAGCAATTTGAGAGAGGAAATACATCGGAGATGGAAATAGCATGGAAGATACAACAAGGACTTGACTTTCTTGTTTCTATCTGACTCAAGATTATGTTTCCTGACTGCAGCCTTAAAGTCATTTGAGTTGTTAAAAAAATCGTGAAAGGAACAAAAACAATTTTTTCATGCACATTGAAGAAAATCCAGAATGATTTTGCAGGCTTACACAGTGTGGAAGTGGGAAATTGGGGTCAACACTTGACCCTTGGCTAAAGCATGAAATATAGTGAAGCTTCAGGGGCATGGAAGAAAGAAAGGCTATGTCCCAAGCAGGTGCCAACATGGGAACATTTCTGTTAGCATCCTGGTTCATAGCCCATTGGAAAACCCATCCTGGTCCCTACAAACATTCAATGTTATAAAAATTCAGTCGCTGGACAGAAAAATATTCAAATGGAAAATTCTACCAGTATGTAGCAGGACAGGGTTAGCTGGGAGAAATGACTGATGAAATTCAAAGCCATGGGTGCCAAAGGCTGTGCTGCCTTTCCCTGGAAATCTGCTGGATCAGTTAATTTGTATGGCGAGGAAGTTTGTCATCTCCTCCTGGGCTTACCCTGAGTTTCCCAAGCTTACACTGAAAATTGGCTAAGAAGCAATCAAAAGTTTCATTGATGGAAAGGTGAAATGAAATAAGTGCACACAAACCTGGAATAATTTTCATAGTGAGGGCTTTTCAGTCTCAACAAAACTTTTCTTGAAGGGCTGAAGTTATCCTGCCATGGGTAAATCTGATCTGGTTGATTGGATTTTCTGAAAAATGTATACATAGACATCAGGTGATAAAAGTTTGTAATGAATTAACAAAAAGGCATAACAAAACATAAGCCAGAACAGAAAGAAAATGGCAGGAAAGTTGTAAAAACAATAACCCTGAGAAATAACAACAACAAAAAAATCAAATCCAATTTTTCCCCGCTTAGCTGACCTGCAACAATTAAGGCTAAAAGGTCACCAAAGCCCTGTTGGGAGGGTGCAGTGGCTCAGCTTGGAGAAATGCCTGAGGCTGAAGGAAGCTCCCCATGGGACGGATCTCCTGCCACTGCCCCCCGCCTGGGACTCCTGACATCAGCCAGGGCACAGGTCTGCACAGTGGCACCAGGACATGAGCTTATCCCCTCTGTACTTCTGGGCCCATGTGTCAGAAAGCCTTACCAACAGAAGGGCTCTGAAGAGATCCCTAATGGCTAAAATGTCCAAACTGAAACTTTCTGTCTATTTTGATCAAATCCAGATTGATAGCAAAGCTTTATCCTGCTTGACCTCAAAAGGATTTGCAGGCAGGGAAATTTATGAGAAATAAACATCAACAGTTAAATAAACACTTGTAGGCCTCTGGCTATCTTGGTAGAAAAAAAGAAAAAAAAAAAAAAAAAAAAAAAAAAAAAAAAAAAAAAAAAGAAACCAGACAGCAAATATTAGCCACAGATTTTTAACAGGTGGAGGAATTATCATATGTATCTAGGAAAGAAAACAAAACAGGCACTCCTAAATCACCAGCGCTGATTTAAACATGAGGTTTTAAATATAGTGTGTGAGCAGCAAATGAGTTCTAATTGAGGAAAGCTTGTAAACAAACAACAGCTTTCATCTGCAGCATCACACGCAGCGCAGGATTTGTGCTGGGGGCTGGACCCTGCTACTGAAGCCCAGGTCTGGGAGTGGAGATGAGCACTGGCCCTGATCTCGTTAATGAAGACCAAGGCAGAAGCATCCTGGAGCAAGGAGGAACAGCAAGCCTGGAGTCTCACTTCTCAGGGCCTGGATGAGCAGAGGGAGTTGTGTCAGGTCACTGAACCAGGCACACGAGGACCCCTGGGCCGCTCCGTCTTGTCCAAGTGCTGCAGAGAACAATGTCTGGAGGCAGCCTTGGAGCAGTCACATCAACCTGTGATGAGAGTCACTTTTTAAAACCACCTTTGAGAGATGTCATTTGTCTTGAAGTAAGGGCATTGAGGGCTCTTTCCAGTGCCCGTGTGGGCATCTGGTCTTTGCCACATTCTCTTGTCATCTCCTCCTCTGGCCTTGACATCCAACATCTCTCAGGCTCCGTGAAGAAGTATCTGAGAATCAATTTAGGAAAAGTGGGAGTAGCAGAAAGGAGGGAACATGGCTGGAATCAAGCCTCCAAAAGACAGTCGGGGTCATGGTGGGGGACAAAAAGTCTGTTGCAGCAAAGCATGCAGAATTAGTGCCCAGCCTGTGATGCAAGAGGAGGGGAGATACAGCATGTCAGGAAATGTCTAAGCAGCTCAGATACAATCAGTCTGAAAACACACAGAGCATGCCAAGGAAGTAACCTTGAATGTCTGCTGGTATTTTTCTCTGGAAAGCAACAACAGGATGTTACAAAGGGACAGAAACATGGACATGGTTGCCAGTGCTTACCTACATACATAAATTACCTGCCCTGGAAAAGAGCATGAAAGGGAAAAGTGTTCATGCCCAGTTCCAGACCAGAGCTCCTTAAAAGGCAAGTGCTGGCTCTGCTGGCAGCAGTGCCCATGGAGTTGTCACAGCCAGCTGGAGGTTTCAAGAGTGGGACCATTGCATTCAGTGTTAGAGCTCAGCATTTCCACTGGGTCTGCAAGGGACAGGCCTTGAAAAACACTCCTCTTGCAAGAGAAAGGGACTGCTGCAACCGAGCTGTGCCAGCACAAGGCATTTGCTGCTAGGGAAAAGTAATCCTCCTTAATTCAGTTTTTATTTCCAGAAGTTTTAGTCGCTCTCTGCTCTGATGAATGATTAATCTCTCAGATGAGCCGAACCAGAAACTGGCAAATCAAAGCCACCCTTTGTTTTGAAAACACTTTGCCCACAAACCCCAGTTTAGTACCATACCCCACAGCAGGAGAAACACAAACCCAAGCAGAATATAGCACCCGCAGCTCCCAACCCAAGTACCCAAATTTAGGCATGTAGATAGAGCAGCTTAACCCTGGGGATTGCTGGGACCCATATAGACCACCAGAGTCAATGGAAGCAGCAGGTGCTTGGAAACACTGCAAATCAAAGCACTCAGTTAGGGCACTAAATATAGAGCAAAATTTAAACACCCAGGCTGGAAAATGCTGGCCATGTCATCCCTCTGCTGCATTTCCCTGTGGGTCCTGCACAGCCAGGCTGCTGCCACACGATGCCCGTAGAAGGTGCTGGCTCTCTGCTCCCACCACCACCACTCATTAACAGGTTTTTTTATCCATGGTGACACAGTGCAAAGTAGGTTCTCCTCCTCGCTTTTTTAGAGGATATTGCTGCACTTGAGATAACCTCACTGGTTTATCTGTACTGAAAGCAATGTCAGCGGGCTGTCAGAACACCTCCCTGCTTAACCCCCCCCCCTGCATCCCTGGTGCCTTGGGGCTGGGAGCCAGGGTTGTCTCTGTGCCACCATGCTGGTGACCCTCACTAGGCTGAGGTTTGCACCCAGACACCCCCAGCAGCCCACCAGGGAGCCAAGGCAGCACCCTCAATATTTCCCAGCACAGACTTAAGGACATTGTGAGAGCAGAGCTCATTGCTACAGAATTTTTTTCTTTCTTTCTTCTGTCATTTTATTTTAAAAAAATAGGGAAAGTGAAGAGGAGAGCCTGGTGATCCGCACTCACCTTTTGACTTGTGTAATGACTTGTGACATGTTATTCTGCCTCTTGTTGAGCAGGACTGCTCTCACTGTTTCCATTTGCTTTGGGGAAGTGGAGGAAATGAGGACATGCTGCAGCAGTTGAACCTTTGGTGCCCTGCAGAGGGGTCAGTCCTCCCCAGGAGAGTTCCAGCCCCAGGGACAGCAGGCTAGCTCCTTGGCTGGAGCAAGGGCTGGCTTGCACATCTCCAGCACAGTCTGACTTGGGGTTTTGGCACTGAATGGCCCTTTCTCACACCTCTTCACACCTCCTTGTAAGTAACCCAGGGAGGATTTTGGAGTGTAGCCCAGTCATGCAGACATACACCAGTGAAGGGACCACCAAAGAGGGAAGAACTAGATAAGCCACGTGGCAAAAGGAGAAAGAGATACAAACAGTCTGGGTATTTCTAATCCATGAAGAGGTCAGGTCCTGGAACAACATCTAACAAAGGCCCCTCCTCCATCCTCCCAACAGCTATCATATACTATTTATAAATGACATAACACTACTTCATATAAATCCACAGCTTCTAAATATGCAAAAATAATTATGAGCCCTTTCTGAATGGAGCTGTGCATGTTGCTGCTTTTTTCAGCACTGGCAGGTACCAGGACCTCAAATAGCCCTGCCAGGGTATTTCCTCAGCTCCTAAAACAACAAGCAGCCCACAGCAGTTCTTAGTCGTGGTCAGGCTTTTACTAGAGGGCAGCCCAGTGATGAACAGGAGCTGCTGCTCTCTGCCGGATAATGATGTGGAGAAGCCGCCCAGAGCTGGGCACAGGACAAGGGCCACCAGCCACCCAAAACTTCTTTTTTCTCTTCTCCTTTGTCCCCTCTGCAAGTACTTGTAGTACAGTATTAAATTTTGGGGTTGGAGAGCACCGTGACTATCCTGCTTTTTTTTGAGGACTGTGCCAGCTGTGACTTGTTGCACAGCTCTTCAGCAGCAGAGGAATTGCAGAGGGATGAACCAAAGTGATGTGGTGCCTACCTGACTCATCTCTGGATATCACTGATGTACCATTCCCATAAAACCCACAGTTGTCTTCCACGTTCAATGATTCCCATGACCTTTTCAGCCTCCTCCCTGCGGGGAAGGCTGCAGGGTTAGTTTTTCTACTAGCCTTGTGTGCATGAGTCCTGAGCATTGACACATTCCCCCTCCAAACAAATGGAATCACAGTGCTCAGGCTCAGCATGGACCACTTCCCTGTGCTGCTTTATGCAGTCATGGGTAGTGGGAGCTTCTCCAGGGACCTCAGCACTCAGAGCAGCTGTATGCAGACAACTTGGCACCCTTCAGGGACATGCAGAGGCAACGCAAGAAACAACCATTTCTGCTTCCAGCCTGCAGTAGCCATCCCAACCAAGGACTCTCAAGAAAGGATTTGAACAAAATGGAGAGCAGTGCGGGCCTGTGTGGGGTGCCCATGCATCAGATGCTATTCAATTTGCTCTTCCCAACTCAGAAGTGGCAGGGAATAATTTGGAAGGACATGGAGTTCATAGAGGAAAACCAGCTGGAGATGGGGCACAGCAGCTCTGCATGTGGAGACGGGAAAGACTGGAACTCTGAACCCCAAGACTCAGGGAGAAATTGGTGTCTGTACTGTAAATCCTAAATGTTGGGGAGATGATGGAGAGGGACCAACTGCTTGCTGTATTCCCACCATCTTACCAAGGGAACAGGTTCACAACAAACACAAAGAAGCACATTTCCACCCACCAACATGGTGCAGTTGTGGAACTCATTGCTGCATGACACTGTAGAGGCCTAAAGCATAAAAAAGGTGACATGATGCCAGAGGAGAGGTACCTATCAAATGTGTCTGGCTTCAGAAGCCCCTAAACCACTGAGCAAGAGAAGCTGATGGAGGGCTCACACTGCAATCTGCTGCTTTCTTGCACTTTCTCTAACCATCTTCCACTGGCCACTGCAGGACACGGGGTACCAGATTAGATGGACCTTTGATCTGCACCGGTACTGCTATTGGGTGAATCAACTGCCACCCACAGGTAGGGTTTTGTTAATTAATAGGTGGGGTTATGCCCAGAGTTATGCCTCCAGACAGATGGCCAGGCCTTCAAAGGGCCTTCTGGATGCCGCTGCCACAGCAGTTTCCAAACCTGCTCCACAGCTCCCTGCTCAACCTTCTTTCATACGTAGCCTATCTGCACAGCAAATCTGCCAGAAGAAGTCCCCTCCAACCCCAGCCTCCTTCAGATGGGTGGGAGAAAAGCTAGGATTAGCAGCTGACAAAGATCTACAAGTTAACAAGTCTTTCCCTACCAAACAGGGGTGGAGGATTGGCGTTGGGTTGGTTTTGTGAGCTTTTTTGACAGAACATTTAAAATCAGCAGTCTCTCTTGGGAATCTGTATGCCAAACAGTGTGACTCCCCAGTGACAGCCTTTCATCCTTAAAAGAATTGTCACAATCACACCTGCCAAGTGATTCTTATCCACCACCGAAAAAAAAAAAATAAATCTTAAGTTGGCTCTCAGAAAAGCACAGATTGCCTCTGTGGTTGTAAAGAGTAGTATGGGTAAAGTATCAACAATGTGGAAAAAAGCATAACACTTCCTAAACACTGCCTGTTTAAAGCTCCATGATTTTTTTTTTCCCCCATCTAGAAAAAAAAAAAAGAGGCACCTTTGTTGCCAGGGAAATAAATAACTAAAGTTCCTCCTCTGAGTTTCGAAAGACCTGGTCATTTTCCACTCCAGCAGTTGATTTACACACTTCTTCCATAAAGGCACTGCAAAGCAATCCCAGAAAAGGATGTGCTACATCTACAGCTGTAGGAACAGGTTATAGCTATGAGCTGTGGAACTTACCAACAGCAAGAATTGTCAAGATAACATTGTTCAGCCTTTGTGAAGCTGCATGCCTTCTGCAAACCATGCTGATTCTTTAAAAATAACTCGGATTAACTTTGAGGCTCCTTTTCTTTTTCCTGTTCAAGTAGCAGATTTGAATCCCAGTCCAGGTCATCTGCAAGACTGACTTGGTGCTATGAATAGACACCACCCTGTACCATGATTGTTTTTCTTGCCCCAGAAGTAGTATACACAAAGTCAAAAAGATGAATTTAAACCACCTAGACTTTATTGGCTTTTGGAAAATGTGACAGAATGGACCAGGAAATTAGTGATGCTTGCAGATTAAAAAAAAAAAATTGTAAAAAAAGACATCCTATTTCTGACTGTTACCTGTGACATTGATTTACAAAAAAATTGACTGCACATGTTTTCAATCAAGTGCTTGAAGAGATTCTTGCACTTAAGACTAAGTCCCAATGGCACTGAAAGAAGTCACTTGCATAAAGAGGAAAAAGTTCTATAGATGAGTACAGAAACACTCTGTGCACAAGATGGCTGCTACGTAGGGGATGAACATGGGAAGCATTTAGTCATCTCTCATTCCCAAGGGGGCCTTTTGCTCCTTTACTGTTTTGTTAGCCCATTTTTTATTCCACCATCTGAGATGAAACAAGGCCAAGCAGCTAGTTAGGGACTGCTCTGCAGCACTGCACAAAACAAGTCTGAGCTTCACATCATTTTTCCAGACCAAAATTCCTAGAAGCGATTTAAACAGTAACTTAAACAGTAACTTTTCAATAGTAAAGGGAGAAAAAGCAAAGCCAACCTTCACCCTCCTTGCCTACAATAAGCCCTCCAAAGGTCACAGCCAGACAACTTAACAGAAGTGATGCTAACTACCTAGGAAGGTTTGCAAGCTGCTTGAACTCGTCGGACTCATCCTTTCTTTGTTTATCCAAAGGACTGAGAGGCCATCAGCACTCAAAAGCAGCATCATGGGGAGACCACACGTAACTTAATTGAACCAACTCAAATTTTTGTACAGGTCAATTACAACCTACAACAATCCCTTCACGTCCAAGCAATCTCAACTAGCATTGAAACTAGTGTCCTCTGCAGCTTGCAAGGCAGTGACTAAAATGCCTTTCAAATTTTAGTTTTTTTCTGAAAAATGAATGGGGAGCAAATAGCTTTTTGTGGTATGAACTAATATTCCATCCAAGCAGTTGGTTATCAAGAGGACTAATTATGTGGTCTAGTAAAGAACAAACCATACACAGTAAAGAGCCAAAAGAGTTGAGCTCACCAAATGTTTCAGATTAACATCAGAACTTGAAAAAAAGCAAAGAAGAAAAATTAACCTGGAACTACCCACTGCTTAGGAGAGAGAAAAAGAGAAGAAAAAAAAAAAAAATCAAGGAAGAACCAAGTTACTATTTTTCTAATTACACACATTTTAACAGATAGATTTCTGGAAGCAACACAACGGTTAACATGTAGGCACCAGCAAGAAGTTGAGATGTAAGAGTTCAACATTTCATGTACAAACAAGCTGAAAGGAAAAAAACCCTAATCAATAAATTGCAATTCTGCAATTAAAGAACCACATAAATATAAGATCTGTATAAAACAGGCCAAGGTTAAACTATGCAAGTAGAAAAGTTTACTTTTTGTTCATCCTCTTCTTTCAATCATCTTGTTTCATGTATCTGTCTCCCTAACTCATCCTTGGTCATCACATGAAGGTGGCATAAAATAATTTTTGTTCTTTTTTCAGGCAAATAGCGCTACCAAGCTGAACACTTGTCCTTGCTGGTTTTGCAAATCCACTGGGGAACAAGTCCTGGACACAGTATCAGCCATCAGGGAGCCCCCTCAGCCTTTGTTCACAACATTGAGACTTTCACTCCTCCTTCATTTAGGCTCATCACATCAGAACTCCAAGCCCTTAGAAAGTAAACACAATCTGAAGTATCTTACACACAATGAGGGAATCATTTTATTAGATTATGGAAGACAGCAGCATTACAGTACAAAAAGTTACAAGAGTAGCAGAAAAAAAGTGTTTTTGGTTTAAATACTCAGGATTATACTGGGGAACATGAGAAGGATAGTACCCTTTTCTAAACTAACTCCTAACCAGGTTATCAAAATAAGTTTTGAATATTTAGCACAAGTAAAAAAGTTACAACAAACATCATTATAAAATGCTTTAATAAATAGTTTCTTTTCAAAAAAAAAAAAAAAAAAAAAGTACTAAAACAGAAGATCCTGCAAAGCAAATCCTGTGTTCCTGTATAAAGTAACAGGTTTCCAAACATTCACGTTTATATTGTTCTTGGGCCAGAGTTTATACTCCAAAACATCCGTTCCTCTCACTGGTAGGGTAACTAAGTGTATGTAGTGTTATGCTTCTTCAGCAATTAAAATAAACTTATCATTTGCCCAGTTAATAGCAATAATAAAGCCTTAAAAAAAACAAAACAAAACAAAAAACACACATAAGCCTTTCGTTACAAATAACCATTTCTAATGAGGTACTCCCATCTTCTGAGCTTGCCCGCCTTTTTTTTTCTTTAGAGTGAAAGATGAATAAAGCACAACAGAAACAAGGTTGAGGAAAATATTGTTCCCTTCATTAGGCCTGTATTTAAACGCAAAAAAGTAATACCACATGTAATTAACATATTCACAAAAGAAAAAAAAAAACAATGCCTCGCTATGTTGGTACTGTACAGTAGATGCACCCGTTAGTGTTCTTGAGATGGGTTGAACATGGGAATAAACAAACAGTTCTGGATCCATTTACATGTAAGTGGTTATGTTCCTATGTAAATACAAATGACCAACAGATTCCTAACATTGATTGTATTAACATCATTTTCTAATCTGGACATAATACCAAAAAAAGTCTTATAAACTGCCATAAAACCTCCTTTTCTGCAACATAAATTAAAAGGAATGACATGTAAAAAAAAGACCAAAATATTTAAGTTATTAAATCAAATATACAGAGTGATTCATTTAATATGTACATATTTACAAAAAAGCACTTTCACTATTAGAAAATAAACTGTGTCAGTCAGGGAACCTAGAGTTCTCACAATTTTACTATATTGATATGGCAGTCTTTGACAGTTGCTATAGAAAAAGTTTAATCTCAAGGCACTTGTCACATGCTTCAATACTGCAATTCTAAAGTAATTAAACAGAAACAAAAAGGCCACTTTTAAACCACAGTTGAAAGATCTCTATAATTTTTTTTTTGTTCCTATTACAAAGTGTGTAAGGCAAATTTGGAAAAAATCTTACAGAAGCTACTAACGTAACAAGTGCAGTGAGCTGCCATTAATAGAGATTCAAAGTCAAGAAAGCAGTTTAAAGTTCACACAATTTCCTCAACCAGGAGGTTTTAAAGCCACCATTAAATTAGAGCAAGTAATAAAAAGAAATACATTCTGTAAACAGTGTACAGTCTTTTGTAATAAACTTTACACATATTGAAAATACCTCTCCTCAGCCACACAGCGAGTGTATTATAAGTAAACTTTACAAAAATAGCAACTATCAAAGATTACTCATTTTTTTCATCTGACAGTCATTGAATAATTTATACAAGGCTAAAGAAACAAAATAAATTTTATTATTATTTTTATTTTTTTTTTTTACGCAAAATAAAGAAACTATGAACATTTGACTCCAGACATTTTTAGTCCTTGATGCAAAGTGGAGATGTCAGCTTTTTCCCTCCCCAGTAATCGCAGGCGCAGTCTGCCTACATTCCAAACACAGGTTAGTCTCTACTGCCTTCAAAGTTTGATGCATTCACATTTTTTACAGATCTGTTGTCCATTTTGCCTATTTGATGGGATTTCTTTACTGGACTGCTCTCTGATGTGTCAGACGCCTTTGTGGGCAAAGGCTTTGCAAGTTTGTGAGAGAGGAATTTGTCCATTTCCTCATCTCTTTCCTCCTCTTCATCCTCCTCTTCCTCATACTCTACATACTCCTCTACCGCATCACAAGTTCTTTTTTGAGGAGATATGAAGTTTTTGCATTCGTAACGAATGTCTTTGTTACTGTAAGATCTGTCTATAGGATTTCTTATGGGATTTAAAGGTGCCCACTGGTTATTGGCACCCTCTTCTCTGGGAGGACGACTTCTCTCTCTCTCTTTTCTCCTCTTCCGAGTCCACCACACGCAGATGATTATACAAGTCAGCCATACAATGCTAAACACCGCACAAAGAATTGGAACCAAATAATCTAGAGAGTAAATGAAGAAAAAACAAAAAGTTTTGAGTTAAGAGAACTAGATATACAGCAATGGACATCTGCAGGAGAAATACCTCCATACGTAACTATAGGTTAGCCCTTGAAAGGTTTTTCAGAGAAAGGAAATAAGATATAATTAGAGCACCATGATAGAGAAAAAGAGAGTGGATGTGGCACTCAGTGCCATGGTCTGGTAACCGCAGTGGTAGTGGATCAAGGGTTGGACTTGATGATCTCTGAGGTCCCTTCCAACCCAGCCAATTCTATGATTCTATAGCTGTCTGAATGCAGCAGTCCACCTAGAAATGCACTTTACTCTGCTTAACGATGGGGAGGTGGGGGAGGAAATGCTACCCTTGAGAGGTTTTTTTCTGCTCCAGCAGACATACTGATTATATAAGCAGCATCTCCTTCTCAAGTACTTAAGCTAATTTGTCCCAGAAAACCTCACTAGTGACTCTTGAGAAAAAGAAATACATCTACCCTTGCAGGAGGCAAGCTGTAAATACTGGCCCTTTAAGTTGCTCTAGAATTACCAGCACTTGCATCAGAAATATGTCCTGTGTTTAGTATCACAGAGAAGAGTCCTTTACCATCAAGTCCACAAACATTTATGTATCAGCTATCTCGAAAACATTCAAGTTAGAACTATGTAACTAAACCAATCATGGTCTCTTTAGGATGTGTGCATATCAGTGTAAACCACCAGAATATTGCCACTAGAAAAAGAAGTCTTCACTGCATAAACAAAAGGAATTGAGGCAATTGAGTTTCCCCACATTCCCAATCACAAACCTCAGTCGTGCTCTCCCAGACACACAGCCTCAGACTACTTCTCTAGGAAACAACTCATGGCCTATGTTTGGACTCCCCTCCCAACCCCCCACTCCATCCCCTCAAGGGCTTTTCTGCTAGAATAGAGTAACATTTTTCTGCTCTTCTTGAGAAGCAAGGTAAGAGGCAGTCAAGACATGAGGTGCTTTGCTTTTTGTAGACTACAGGATTGATCAACAGTTCTGCAGACAAACACTGTTAACCTACCACTCTAACCTCTGATCCAAACATAAATTCCCTCTTAAGTTAAGACAATTGCTTATGGAATAACTTGCAAGTGGCTGTAGGAAAACAACCGCTTCAACAACACAGTCATTGAGTCCAATGTTAAAGTCCCTTCTGAACATATTCTTATGTGGAAGATGACAAATTCTCTAACACTTCCTCCAGGTAAAGGGGTATGAATGATAAATGGCATCAAGGGATCTAAAAAATTGAATTTTAGCTGTCTGGAGAAGGATTGTATTCTTAGAAGTAACTGGTATTCTCTCCTATTTTTTTCATAACCTATGTAATAATCAGCTATGAAAGGGAGGAGGAATACTTCAAGGAAAAAGGAGCTCTTCATACCACCTTCTCCAAGATTAGAACAGAAGACTTGTATGATGAAATAATAGATGTGATAGTTTTGAGAATGCAACTGTCAATCCAAGCTTACTTAATAAAAGGTTCTTATACAGAGAACTGTCTATATATAGATTCCAAGTACAGAATACTTTTTAAAAGCTAGAGGAAGTAAATGAAGTGCTTAAATAATCATCTCCATCCAGACACTTGAACATCCCACAGAAATCAGATTCTTAAAACAGACACAAGGCTTTACCACATTTGGTGATATTTTCCACCTACCTCATCCAGTTAAGAGGTAACAATAAAACCAACAAACAAAAAAGACCAGGGGAGTCCAGGCTACAGTTTACTTTGTAACAACTCCACTGAAAGGACCAGGAGGCAGCAGTCAACACTGAACATCCATATTAAAATGGAGAGTATGCAAACCATTTCCTAGCCCTTGCCACAAAAGAAGTCCCACAATAGAAGTCAAACTCTTTCCTAAGAAAATCTTTGAACCTTATTGAGGTAGGAGGCAAAGTAATCCCTGTCCTTTTCATCCTTGCATTTAACACACAAACAGGACAAAGAGAGGCTGAGGAGATACGTTAGAATCTCAGATCAATTCTTTATCATATATGCAATTTCTGTTTAAGACAAGAACAAAGCTAGTAGACTCCTTCAGGGCAGCTGAGGAAATGGTGTATTTGCCAAGGCTTTAGGAGATGAAAGGCATTTCCCCAAAGAGAAATGCAAGGGAAATGGAATCGGGCAATTTACTAATTGTTTGGACTATGGGTGGAAGATCTTCCAGAAGATTACGTTGGGAAGGTCTAGGAAGTCAGAGAGTCTCCTACCATTTTAAGATTTTCACTCTGAGGCTTAGTTGAACTGAAGCTGACCAGAGGTTTTCCACAAGACCTCCTCCAGGCATGAACACCAGTATGCAAAATCTTCAGCTGCTTATTTGGGTATACCTCTTGGAGAGCTGACATTCAGAGATAGAGGTCTCTCCAATCACACCATGCCCTCATTATGAGAGATGAACTTCATATTTTAAGCCAGCAGCACACTAGTGAGAAACACTTGTTGAAGAAGAGAGCAAAGTTTTACATTACCTAGGCTGAATTTGGGAAGATCCTAGACATCTTTAACTCTTGCTAGGGTAAATAATACATAAGCACTTGAGAAGAGATGCAGTATTACCTTATGTGTCCCTTCCCCATCACATTTTCAATACCTCACAGCCTCTATTTCTATACTGCAGCATCATAAAGGGATACACTTGGGTTAAAATTAACATAGGAGAATCCAAAAGGATTTGAAAATTCACAAGAACCACTGATCTTGTAAACAGTATGCCTTGACTGGAGAGTGGGGTTGGAAGTCAGAGCAAAAACAATAGCAAGAGTAGGTGGGGACATTTCACTAGGGATGAGTTTGAACAAGCACATACTGTTCATTTTAAAGCCACTTTCACTTCAGTTAGCAATATCAATTAAAGGAACAACCTGATCAGCCTTTTCCCTCAACACATAAAGAAAAGCAAGAGACTGAAGTGGAAAAGAAAATGCTTACACACAGAAGTAGGCACTGGAACCCTTACCTGATGATGAATTGCCAACAACTATGGTCTCTACTTTGACTTCAGTCACTGCCAACATAACGGTGCTGTTCTGCCGCTTCGTGATGGCATTCACTATCACATTAGCAGCATTCTGTATGAGGCTGTTATCTTGTTCATCTCGATGTGGGACAAAAGACTGAAGGGAGTAAAGGGGAAAAACAAAATGTTATTGCCATCACCTAATCATGGAAATCTACTTTTTAAAACCAGCTACAAATTCATTGAGTTCATTAGGTTGAATTTGACGGTAATTATGAACTGTATCCTAGAAAGCTACTGCAGCAACAGTGTAGCTGTCTCTACCCAAACTGCAGATGCAGTATCAGACCTGGTGGGTAAGATGCCTACTTGCTCATTTGCATACCTCAAATAAAAGGCAGCTGACTTCCATGTTACTTACACTGCTGAGCTAAACTTAGTCATATAGTTTGGAGCACTTCAAGACACGAGGATTATCTAGACAGAAGCTTAAACTTGTAAGTCTGCTCTATTTATACCATATACTGTGTGCTTCCTGCATCACAGCTCAGCCTGTTCCTTATGGTACTGGCAAAGGCAGTCCAGCTTCTCCTGGATAAACACTTTACTATGAAAATTAACTCTTTTCTTGGAAACTAAGCAACATGCAAGCTGTAAATTGGGCTGTAAATGCCTTTGAAGCAAGTCTTTAGCACAGCAGGGCAACAATTACCTTTATCTACACAACTTGCACATTCTTCCACTTCACATTTAGCACTTAAGTGTTTAATGAACATCCTGAAGCAGCTATACTCCACATGTACAGCAGAAACTTATTTAAAATATTTAGTCCAGCCACCTGCACATGAAGCTCCTTATCAAAAAGGTCAATAGTCCAAGGTTCATGACAGAAAATGTAGGCACTTTTTCACTAATTTGGGCTAAATTAGTCTTTATAGTGTCTTATCAGGAGACTGTGGTAGCCTTCTGTCATTAATGAAACCTACAGTTCCAGCTACCTAACATTACAGCAAACTGAAATCACAAAAATTGCTTTGTAGTCAGACTAAGCCAGAGATTGCAGCATCTGCTTAACAAGCTTAAACAACCTCTTCCCCAGCTTGAACTACCAAGAAAACATTTTCCTCTGTTTATTAATACAAGTCTCATACTTACAATAGCAACTTCCACTGCATTCTCTGTGGAGTAGGACAGATCACATAATATTATCAGAGTTCTGTCCCTAGAAACAGTCTTAGTAGCTGGTAAATACCGAATTTCAGAACAGATATTTTCAGTTGTAGTGCCCTGTTGAAGCAAGGGAGATTGTATGACTTCAGTTCAAGTAAAAAGTAGTACATAAACATCTTTGGAGCTTCTTCAGTTACTGAGATCTGATGAAGACAGCAAAGAGGGCAGCAAGAAAGGGCAGAAGAGACTGCCACAGTTTAATGCTGGGCTAGCAATTAACTGAATGACAGATTTAAAAAAGAAAACATTCACTGCAAACCCTAATTTTGACACACCCTTCAGACAAAGCACAATTAATAGCAACAGAGAAGTCTAATAATAAATTTTCCAAGTTTACAACAGCAGGGAGTTGTATTAGAAACATTAGCATTCCATCCTCTGACATGGAATATCCCTACATATATTGCCATACTTCATTAATAATTCTGTTCTCACCTGGGGAACTTTGTCTCCATTAAAAATTAAAGTAATTCTAGCACAGTCATTGTCCAAATATCCAGAATTAGGCAGACACTTGATATTGGGAGGCAGAGGTTCAGAGGCACTGCATTCTCCCCAGTCGGTGCATGGTGGCTGGAAACATTTCATGTACTTCTCCTGGCATTCTTGACCCATGGGACACTGGTTGTTTGAATTATCCCAGTGTCTGTGTAACAGACAAGGTTTTTTCCCACACCACACCTAAAAATTAAGAAGAACAAAGTACTGTTACATAATTGCTATTATGCATCAAATCAAAATAACCATTTCATATAAGATGGTTATGACCTACTAATATATTTTTCAATACTGCAGTAGCAGATGGAGGATGTTTTGTATGGACAAGAGGAAAAGCTACGCAAAGATTAGCTGAAACACCAGTGACTGGAAATACCTCCCTAGAAACTTAGGAACTTGCCCCCCTAAGTTATACAGATGTTCAAGCATTTATTTCCAACTAGTCATCTAGGCTTCTATAATCTAGAAAAAGAAGCACCTCCATAAGGATTCATTTCTCAGACATTTACTGAGATCTTTGCCACAGAATACTGAAGCCATTGAGATCTGATGCACTGTGGTGATAAGGACTGTCACTTCAACTGCTGTCCAAAAGAGCATGCTGGCACCCCCACATTACCAAGGTGCAGCAAGCTTCCAAGCACAGTGTTCTTAAAGCACAATTGTCAGCAAGAAAATAATGTTTGGTTCTTCAATGTGTAGTGGAACAAAGACCAGGTAGGAATAAATTGCATTTACAGCACAAAATGATTTCTGAAATTCTAGTTGCCTTCTTGTACTGTTATTTTCTGAAGGTGTTTCAAATTTGAAATCACACCACCATAGAGAATCTAAAATAGCTTTTTTAAACTACTAATTGCAAGATTTATTTATTTGCCTACAGTGCATACTCAGTGAGATTAAACAAAGATACCAGCTAAACAACTTGAGATTAAAGCTGGGGTAATTAGACCCAGAGGTTCTTACATTGGTGCATCTAGTGAAAATGTGTGAGTCTGCTGTGTGAGGCAAAGTTGTAAAAGTGCTCCTAGCACTCACCTGGAGCCACCCACCCAGCCCTACAGCAGCAATGATCTTGAATCTCTTCAGCTGTTATGGAAAACTGCACAGGTACCACAAATCCACTGAGAAATGCTATCTCAGGAGGTTTGAAAGGCTTGGAGCACATGAACTAACATGGTCAATCTGCATTTAAACTAGTCTTATTTCTAGAAGTCACAACCACCAGGATACTGCCCATATAAAAGTTGCAATTTGTCAATTCATAAAATTTCTGAAGGACAACACAGAAAGGCTGTTACTACCCACTGAAAAACTTTTCTTTCTAAATGTCCTTTACCCTGGAACTAACGTTTCACAAAATCAGGAGCTCTAAAACTGTGTCCACAGACCTTTGGTAGAGTGATTTATCTTCTCAAGGATTGTAATTTGATGACAATTCATATTTCCTTTTCTGCATAAAGTGCTTATCTGCTTCTAGAAATCTTGCTCTAGCAGTACAGAGCTTGTGATTTTAAAGACAATAAGTATTTTTACAGTAAGTCATTAGACACCCTGGGTTTTTTTTAAATACTGGTAGTTTGAGGGACACCTAATGCAAGTCTAGATGGAAAAAAATAAAGATCAACTTGTGCATGAAGAACAGTTCAGTTTGTTTCAGCCAAAAGGATTTAAGAACTTAGGTTCACTGCCTACCTTGGTGCAGTCAATGCGGCCATCCAAACAGTGGCAGTTGTTGCATTCTTGATCCCATCTGCTGCCATGGGGAAAGGTCAGTCCTTTAAGCCAGCAAGGCTTTCCAATTCCAATTACTAAAGGGGAAAAAAAAAACCACAAAACAAAAAACATGCTCAGACACTTCACCTCTGAGTTCCTGATACTATACAAATTAAAGTAAAAAAACCTACCAGCTACCAGTTCCTTACACATCAGACTACTGTATATAACCTCTATACTGGCCACATCCTATCAGAGAATCCTGTTTTTTGGGTAGAGGTTGAGAGCAGACACAGGCATACCTTCTTGGCACCTAGGACCAATTCTTCCAGGGGGACAAGTGCATCGGTATCCGTTTATTTCATCTATACAAGTGGCACCATATCCACAAGGGGAAGACTGGCATTCATCAATATCTAGATTGAAAATAAGTAAAACTTAGTGTTAGGGACCCAGAACACTAGTTAAACATTTACTGAGATGTAAACTAACAATACCTGCTTTCCTAACAAGCAAAAGACAGTTTGGCTTCAGAATTAACCTCTTAATTGGTTAGTTCTACCATTTTAACAGATTTCTTGTAATTGTACCCCAGCTGAAGTTCTGGCAATCAAAGACACAGTCCCATGCTGACTCATCACTCAGAGCAGAGCTGTTGGACAGGGGAAGGTGCTGTCGTCTTCTTCTCATTCAGCTATAGAACCAAAGTCCCAGACCCTGTTCTGATGCTAACCTCAGACATTTAGGCTTCCTAGAAAAGCACAGTGCTTTCAGGAAGTTATCACAGCTGAACAATGAATTGGCTCAAGTGCTTGAGAAAACTGACTTACTGCTATACAAATCACCATAAGAAAGAAGAGCAATAGTTTAATTTGTAACAAATATTTGATATAACTTAATAACCTTGGAATAGTGAGTAGATTAATTTAGTACATAAACACTTGGCACAAAGGCCTCTCAGAAAAACTCAACCTTCAATGATTCCGAGACTTAGGCAAGAAAGCATACTCCACTCAAAAGCACAGCAACATGTTACTTAGTATCCTGGGGAACTGACCAGAAGTAATTTAAGCAGCAATCTACCAACAAAGGCAACAAACAGAGCTGTCAAGTTTTGAGTCACAGGCACCAACTGCTTCACTTTCAACCATGAGTACCTTTTGAAAGGTTTTTCCACTGAAAAGGAATAACTACTGCAAACCCTCTGGAAAAAAAAACAACAAACCAACAACCTGATTCTTGACACAGTATCAGATCATCCTCTGTATTTAAAGGAGTTGGATCTTAGAAAGAAAATGCAGTATGGCAGTAGCAAGACTGTTGTGCATGTAGGAAATAAACACAATGGATGTGGAAAGACTTCTGGTTCTATTTTAGCTTCCTTCAGAACTGCTCTAAGATGAAGTTTAATGCAAATACAGAAGTATCTAAACTACTACAGGGTTTAAAGTACTCTTTTTTCCTCCCTCCCTTCAAGCTATGTTGTCTTAAGGATCTCCCCTTCTCTTCTCTGTCTGTTCTTTGTGACTGCTAACTCTGTTGTTATCAGCCTCCCAGAAAGAGCATTTTTGTCAGGTTTTCCCTTTGTCTTCACAAGTCAGTCCTGTTACAAATGGGGTATTTGCCTTTGAATACAAATAGTCCCTGCTGCATTTTTTTTCTGGAAAAATAGATTTCCACATCCCTCATTGCATGTCTGGATCTAGATATGCAATTATCTGCCATCCCTGGAGCTCTATATCCAGATATCACTAAACCTGATGGTACCACAATGGCCAGAATTGCCCTCTGACTAGAGGTGTTGGCTCATTTACTATCAGCCAGAATAAAGATGGAATCTTAACTTGAAAGCGCACCACCATATTAATGGAGTGCAATGACCAAGCCCAGCAGCCTTGAGGCTACAGAAGACAAAGCCTGATCCTCCGAAGAGGGAGAAATAAAGTAAAAATAAGGCATCCATCACATCCAAGCCAAAATGGTAATACTCCATTAAAAATAAGATATTCTTCCACAACACTTCAATGCAGGCTCAGGTTCTTTTGTTCCTCCTTTTCAGTTTCCAACTGCCAGGATAATTGCAGTGCAAGAGATTTGTTTTACAGCCTTGAAAGATCTTCATTATATTTCTGTATGCTACTCATGTGCCAGCATTACACTCCTGATGTTTGTCTTAATTTGCAATGTCTCAGTGGATTTCAGTTTCTAATGTTAAACTCCTAGTGATACACTTCAACACGTTTGTTCTCAAGAAAAACACTTTAAACTTAAGATTCTACGAAGCCAGCACCCCAGAATCTTCAGAAATGTCTGACAAAATCCAGCAACCAAATCTTTTGAATATCATTTAAGCCAACTTATTTCATTTCCATTTAATGAATGAGAAAAGTTGTCATTATTTACAAGGTATTGGTACTTGTCTGGCTGACAGGTGGCCTCTATTTCATTATTTGAAATTCAGCTAAACTAATGCAAAAAGGACTATAGGGTGTTTTTGATTTGTACAAGAGAATGGTACAAACTTTCAGGTCTTTACCTACACAGATACTTACTAATTCTGCAGTCAGGACCAGCAAATCCAGGTGCACATTCACACCGAAACCAATTCACACCATCAACACAGATGCCCCCATTGTAACTGCAAAAGTAAGCAAGCCACCATCAAACCAGGATTTCTCAGGGTGGATTCACTAGTCTAAAGATGAGCAAAACCCAGAGGTTTCATGTAGCACGTTCAGATGCAAATTTCTATTGTCTCTATTCATAGTACCATCTCATTATTCAACAAAGCAGAATTAAAAAGGCCTTGCTAATTTGTAATATGAGTCTACTACATTGTTTCACTGGTCTCTAAATTTCTGTTAATTAAACCTGCTGCTGTTTAGGGTGACGATCTGTTTCCATTAGAGAAAGCATAATGTTAGACAAGCAATATTGCTTAGTAAGTCACCCATTAAAACAGTAACATCCAAAGGAACATGTGGATGAAACAGCACTGTAAAGAAAGCTCAGGCTTTTGCAAGGCTTTAATACATGAAGTACAGGTTATGGCATCAGAATGAAAAACAGCAAAAGGCAGACAGATGGTTTTCTTCATCCAACATAAATACCAACATCTGCTTTTAAAATACTCCTATTGTACCTGCCAAAAATTAATTTTGTTTTAAAAACACATTTATACATAGTACCGGATCTAACAAGATGTTTTATATTATCAAGAATTATTGTAAACTAACAATTTTTTATTCTGAAACTCAACTATAGGTCTTCAAAATGTTACCAAGTCTCACTTGTTTCATAACACAGTAATTTACTAGTCAGTTCTGGGATAAAGATGGCACTAAAATACTTTCATCTGTTCATAAAGGAATCAACTCATGATTGTTCTGTGATCTTTGTTGCTGCTAAGGAATAGATAATTCATGGAAAAAAAACATTTTAGATTTTACAGAGGTGGGATTTAAATATTTTATGGTAGAATTACCTCCAAAATGAAATGGAAATTCACATTACTATGCTCACTTATTGTCTAACTAGGTATAGAACTGGAGTACACATACTTACCATGGATGAGGGTTGCAGTCATTGGTATCTATAAAAAAAGAATACAGACTAGTGTAACTAGTGGCATCTTTTGTTTTGTAATGTACAATATTATAGTTCAAGGGACACTGTATTTGATAAGAAAAAAAGAGCATAAATGATTTGCAAAGAACGTTCAATTAGACCTGACAGACCAATGAAATATGTTAGATTTTACAAACAGAATGACAAATGCACATTTTACAGCTTCAGTGTTTTTTGATGTTTCAACAGCAGGCCTGATGAACACGACAGGATGACAACATAACCAAAATAAAACAGGGTATCAACTGGACTGGTAGTGGATAATTCAACCAGGCTCTAAAAGCTTTCTAAAGTATTATTACTACTACTTTGGCACTTCACATGTATACAGTGCAACTAGCCAGAATTCTTAAACAAATCTTCCCCATTACAAACGGCTCAGAATTATTTGTTAGCATTTATACCAGCACTGTCAGCTTTAAAATAGCTAACTAGGGCACACATCAGTACAACAGTCGTTTCACAGTAGATTTGGAGTAAAAACAGTGCTCAGATTTAAATATTTATGTTATGCCTTAGAAAAATACCAAAGTTGCAGGCTTTACCACACCTAACCAACTCATTTTATTAATTTATCAAAGCAGTTAACTGCTACCCTCAGAAAACGATGGTATGTACACTACTGCCTGCCTTTGCACATACTTTTCCAAGTTCTCCATTCATTACTCAAGTACTGCCCTACCTCCCACCCTGAATGATTCAGGTATTTTGGCACAAGAGTTCTATAAACTTGCTTTGTTTCAGTTAACAACTCTGTGCCAGACACTCCTAATATCCCAGAGGACTGGAGGGGAAGAAAGGACAAAGTCTTACTCTGTGTGCATGTACGTCCTTCCCATCCTTCTTTACAGATGCAAGAAAAGGAATCCCCACTGCCAACACATGTTCCACCATTCATGCAAGGGTTTGGAATACAGCTGCTGTTTTTAGCTTTGAAAACAGAAAAGGTCACAATTTAGCACAGAAAACAAAAAGTTATCAACTGGACCTGTCAATATCACAATCCTGAACATCATTTAAGTCAGCAGTGCAAGACTTACAAGTAGTTCAGAAAGACTTCAAATAGTCACATCACATGAAAATCACCTACATTCAGCCATCATCCTAATTCAATTTTTGATTGAGCCATGAAGTTTCATTAAAAAATATTAACTTTTTTTTCCCTGTGTCAGCATGCTTCAAATACTGCTGAACTCCTACTTTGGTAGTAAGTTATCCACTCCATAAAGTGTGCTTTATAATCATATAATACTACAATTGTGCCTAAAAAGGAGAAAAGCTATACAAAGTTAACTTCATACAACTTCTTGGCCCCAACAGAAGTTGCATATTCAGAAAAATGTACCACATAGGCTACATTCAGTCCCCAGAATGATTTAGAGTAGGTACCTACATCAGGCAGTAACCCTGCAAATCTCCTTGGAAGAACCACTTCATTTTTCTTGCATGCATCTGCTCATACACCGCCCTCGATCAAACTACTCACATTATGAACTTCAAGAAAAGCAGGGGACTAAGTTCCAAAAAAACCTTTACACAAGGATCTCTGAAGACTAATAGTGAAGTTAAGGAAAGTCCATGTGTTCCAAATGTGTTTAGGAGAAGCTATGTAAAAACCATGTAAGCAGCCTGGGAAAAGTTTCCTAAAAATTAGTGCCTTGCCAGGTGATGTTCTTCTAGACAGTGGAAAAATTACTCTAAGCTTCAGTCTCCAGCCAACTGGAACAGCTTTGAACTAGCCAGCAAGAAGAACAATGTGCCTGCTTACTAAACAGTGAAGTTATTATTTAAACACTTCAGTATTTCTGGCTTCATTATCAAGACAATTTAAAAAGCTTACCAGTGTTGCAAGTACTTCCTATCCATTCTGGGGGACATGAACAGCGGAATGTATCTCCATCATCATAGCAAGTTCCACCATTGCTACAAGTATTGGCATCACATTGATATTCACCTATACACCACAATAAAACAAGTTTAGTTTCCATTGGTCTTGCAGAATTTTAAGACCAAACATTTTTCATGACAAAATTCCTTTTTAAAGAAACGTAATATTTAAACTCAAAAGTACCATGAACACATAGTTTCACTTCCTGTATTACAGCAAGCAAGCAGTGGAATCTAAGGGCATCTCTTAAAACACTATTTCAATAGATTTTTTGATGGAATACATTTTCCAATTGTTCCATTTTGTTGCAGAGGAATTAGATAAAGTAATGACAATATAACTATTATCTTGCTGCAACTGTTTTTATTTTAAATTTCAGGAACTCTAGTCTCATGAGAAGAATGAGCACACATCTTTGGGTAAACTCAAGATCAAAGCAAAGAGCACTTACGTGAGTGGCAAGTTTTGCCTTTCCAGTCATTCTTACATTCACAATAGAAGTCGTTTACCAAATCAATGCATCGGCCACCGTTGTGACATGGGTTGGGAGAACAGTCATTGAAATCTAGAAAGAGTTATTGACATTAGATGATCTAGCCTAGATAAGGACATGAGAAAGTATAAAATGCTTCTTTATAGAGGAAAGAAACTGTGTGCTGTTTAGGAAAACAGCATTCCTATTTGCTAAGAGGTTAACTTTATACAGGCGAAGAGAAACTTCTGATTTAATACAAAACAATGTGAACTATGAAAGACTTTTGACAGCTTAAGAGAAAAAGCATCATTCAGGATTTTAAGTACAGCACCAAAGTAGGTTGTTTTTTTTTTCAAGCAGCTATATTCAAAGTTGTATTCAGCAGCTGTAACTTCAAAGAAACTTTCTAGTAGGGACTGCAATGTCCTGAAAAGGAGTTCTACCCCAGGACACCCACAAAAGGCAGTATGTTAAGGTTCCCTCTCTTGCTTTGTCTCAAATTAACATAGTATATACACATCCATGAATTTTACTTTTTTGTCTGCCCACATAGATGAGTTGTAGAGAAAATTCTTGAGACAGATGTTTACTAAGTAGAACATCATAATTCCAGACCGAATTTCATCTCAGCAAAAAGTTCTTTTGACAGACATAGCTGACAAAAGCTTCTCAGTCTTTTTTTCTCAATTGGTGCATGTCCTGTAAGAAGCCCCAGCAAGTCCTTGCCATCACATTTTACAATTAGCTTCAGAGTGCAAAAAGAACAAAATGCATCTTCCTTAGAGATAATTTAACCATGAACTGGCCTTTGTCAACAAAGGTCCAGTATGTCTTCAGCCAGTGACTGTTCCCAAACCAGCAACACAACACGCTGACTCGCGATACTCATAGAGTAGAAATTAAGGCTTCATTGGTACTTTTCTTACTACAGGAGTAGATTTTAAATTTATGAATTCCTTCAGTAAGGTGGGAGCGTATTATAGCTTGCACTGGCTTAAAAATTAAAAGCTTTTCAAGTTTGGAAACTACTGTGTACGAGTGGGACAGGGACAGACTTTATATACAGTAAGTACTCAGAAGTACATATGCTTACACCAATAAAAGCAATACACCAAACAGATCCCCTAACAGAATATATTCAACTTTTGCCTCTCCTCAGCAGAAAAAGAAGTTCTCTTCTCCTGAGATATCCTGTACTACACCAAAGAATCAGAATGCAGTCCTATTAAAGGAACTGAGCCTTTTAGAGCTGCTACCAAAAAACGTTCTTGAAAATAATTTTGCAACCACTGGTTAGACTGTTACTATGGAACAGAAAGATTAACCTTTATTATCTGTAACATACCAACCACCACCAATTATCACAGCAAAGCTGTAATTTTATTTGACACTTCAATACTTAGCAGTACTCACTTGTGTCACACAATTCTCCTTCCCAGCCACTTGAGCAGAAACACCTAAATGAATCAACTTCATCGATGCACGTCCCACCATTCTTGCAAGGTTTCCCAAGGCAATCATTGATATCTATAAAAAAAGAAATTATTGCCCAAGGCTGTCTTCATCTACCCTAGAGAAGTGAGCTACACTTGAGTCTTCAGAACAGCTACACAAAGCTGTACTCCATCTGTACATACACAAGAACAGCTCAAACTGTTTCCAAGTCTGGTAAGGTTTCCACATGTATTCTCTCTCATGCAAAAGGGAGAACCAGGGCATTAAGTTCACCTGGCAAAAAGCCTGGTGCTCAAGAAATACCTGAAACAGCAATGCACGAGTACCTAACCTATGCTGTCAATGTGTCTGCCCCTTCTTTATCATCCCCACATTGGAGAAATTCATGCCTTTTTCTAAGACTGTAAATAAATGCATTGGGTACAGATACATTCATATTGAAGCTGAACTGAAATCAGTTCTCTCACAGAGGAAGTATGAACCACTACAAAGAGGCAACTGTTAACAGAAGAAACTGGATTTCAAACAGTACACCTGAAACAATGGTCTATGCAACTTTAGTGAAGTCTTAATGTTTTCTTCTTAAATACCTCCCTCAAGGTATTTAAAAGACATGTACATAGTTTAGTGGGACCCGGCAGGGTCAGGTTTATGGCTGAACTCAGTGATCTTAAAGATCATTTCAAACCTAAATGACTGTATGTTGTAAAGCTTCAAAACAAAAACTTTAAGGAACTGTTAGAGCAACAAAAGAATTTAGAAGACACTCCCACTTACTTTCATGGCAGTATATTCCAGTAAAACCTCTTTCACAGGCACAAGTAAAATTTCCTCCTGGTTGACTAATACACCGTCCATGAGGCCCACAAACATTGGATGAAATGAAACGGATTCCTTCCTGGGTAGCATTAGTGAAGACTTCTATTGTACAGCTGTCTATTACTAAGAATGAAAAGTATATAATCAGACTAAAATCTGCATCACTGATCAGTAGTTAGTTTCAAAAAAAGTTCAGATTAATCATGACTTAAAGGCTGTGTTAACCTCTAGCTACCCTTTCCCCCTTTATAAATAAGGATTGTTACAAGAGCTTCTCACTGCCTTACTACAGGAGAACAATCAAAACATTTCTGCACTATGCTACTCCAAAAATACTTGTTTTCTTATCTGATGTATTATCAATGCATTAAGTTTCTGGACAACAGCAGGTACCTTTACAAGAACTGTTCTTGCAGTGGTCCTTGAGATGAGAACAATTCTTCCCATCATAGTCATCAGGGCAGGCACAGTAATAATCTCCTCCCAGATCATAGCATTTAGCCCCATTCTGGCAAGGGTTAGGTTCACAGAAATCAATATCCATCTGTAAGAGAGACCACAGTTAGCAGCAGCTGCTTCATTTCCCAGGAGTAAGCAGTATTATCTTTGGTAACAAAGACAAAGACAAAGCTAATTTATGTGGAACCTCAAGTTTTGAGAAGGTTATGTATCAAATACATTACATTTCTCCTTGCAACATGGAAAAAATTCAGTTACTTTAACCAATCCTAACACAAGGCATTTCTGATACTGCTAAAAAGATATTCCTTTGCAGGAGGCTGAATAAGCACATTTGCAATAACTTAATTAGCAAAGAACAAGACGTTAGCATACATCTAACTGTGACTATTCTGTTATTTAAAATAACCTCTGTGTCCTTCACACCCACATACTAACTGTTATAAAGCAAGTTAAACACCAGTGCACTTGTCAACTTTGTCTGCAAGAAACCTAAAATAGAAAGAACCTTTAAAAAAAATCCTATTCTCTAGAGCAACTTCTCTTCCCATCTCAATTAACACATAGAATCTATTATAGAAACACATGGCAGGGACCTCTAGAGGTCAGCTACTCCCACGTCTTGCTCAAAGGAAGTCTAGTTAGATCAAGCTGCTCAGGGCCTTATTCTTACAAATACTATCACCATGCCACTTTAGACACAGAGATACTATGTACATTTTTAACACTTTTTACCATCTTTCTACCACCACTGAAAAAGAAAACCTTAAACATGTATTTCAGAGCATAACCCTTAACACAGACAAATTACTGCAGCAGAGCAATTCTGCTTGTTCTACATCTTGACACATAAGATCACTTACTGGTGATGCCCTAAATTAACCTCAAAACCCACAAAGAGGCCTAAGAAGGGATACTGTTACACCACAGTATCTTTCTTCCAAACTGGTTTTCTTAAGGACTTCTTTCCTCCCCACGTGAATTTTTCCTCATCTCTACTGTGAGAAAGATAGCCTTCTGAAACTCAGACATAAAATTAACTATAATAGTGGATTTGGTTACTATTTTTAGTAGTTCTTATAGCTAAACAGGAGAAGAATCCAAAGCTAACCAAAACAGAAAGAACACAAGTGGTGTTAAGTATCTAACTCAGTGGAGCACATACAATTCCAGCTACAATAGAACTTTCAGCAAGCATTTTTCTTTTGCATTCTCATATGGAACACTCAAAGCAAACTACAAAAAACATCTAAGGTCTGAGAAAGATTTGCAGATCTCCTCTATCATCTCTATCAGATGTCTCCATTTGTTTCCTTCCATTAGTGTAAATTTCCCCTTCCCAATGCAAGTTCAGTAGCTGGTACTTTAGCATCTGGAATCAATGGTAGATATTTCCTGCAACACACAAGGCAAGCAGCCAACTACCCCTATTATTCAAACACATTTGCTAAAACTTTAATTACACAGTATGGTATGAATCAGCCAAGAGTAGAGCACTCAAGCAATAATCCTTCTGTAGAAATGGTACACAAGCAATTAGGTACTGCTTCAGTTTTGTTACACTGGTCAGGATCTGCAGCCCTTTGATTCTGAGTAAAAGGAGGGCATTGTTTCTTTACCAGTGCAAATAATTCAGAATGACATTACTTCAGCATTTAGGAAAGGGGGACTGCAATGTC
Organism: Florisuga fusca; assembly: GCA_038090715.1. NCBI lineage: Eukaryota > Metazoa > Chordata > Aves > Apodiformes > Trochilidae > Florisuga > Florisuga fusca. The sequence continues at coordinate 14,111,191 of JAAWXA010000014.1, forward strand.
CCCTACAGTAAATTCTGGAGCAAATACAACAATATTCTAACACAATGCCTCCAGATGACTCTGCCTTACTAACCATAACACTTACCTGATTTTGGCTATCAGCAAAAGCCAGGACATACATGCTTAAGACAATACAATGTTACACTGAAATGCCTAATGCCCTCCCTAGAAAAAGGCAGATCTTCATTATAATGAAGTACTTTATGAATTATCACTAGCACTTCAGTATTTCAGATGAGAAGCCCTCTCTACACATTCCTAAAACAACCTCAAGTTCTGGGAGCCAACACTTGCCTATCTGCCTGCCTTTAATTACGTGGATACTCCTACCAACAGCCAGATATCTTGAAAGATAGTTCAACCATGTACTTCAGAGTTATTAGGATGGAAACATAAAACATTTTGGTGTAACAAAAGAATACAGTTCCTGAAAATTGCAAAGGAAAACGTTTCAAGATTAAGGAATACTTACAGCCTCAAACCATTCACAAGAACCAACACCTATGTGCAACAGATTGCAGGCAGCAAATTTAAGTATTACAGCTACAACAGCACTGCACACATTATATGCTTATTCAGTGCCAACTAACAAGTACATTAGTCTGTAATGCCTTAGAGCCTTGGGTTACCTCCATTTAAACCCAGATATATGTTTTGAGACTTCAACCCATGGAAGGTATCACAGTCATGTCACCACTGTCCTCACCTCACAGAAGACTCCTGAGAAGCCCTGGGAACACAGGCAAATGAATCCATTCACCATGTCTTTGCAACGGCCTCCATTCTGGCATGGATTGCTTTCACACTCATTTGTTTCTATCTCACAGTTTTTTCCTGTGAAACCACGAGGGCATAAGCAGTGGTAACCATTCACTTCATCCTTCACAGAGGGGGAGAAAAAGGCAAAAAACTATAAATCATTGCTTGCTGATGCAACTTGTATACAAGAACCCAAGCTGTATTTACAGTCTGTATTTGTGGTCTACAGTAGCACCATGTAAAATTTCATGAAAAGGAGCAGGAGTCTGTAAATATATACTTAATACATACTAAATATATACTTAATATATAACTCCATTTAACCGACCAGTAATTGCACATTACAGAATTCAGAAGTAGGCAGAACGAGATTTATTTTCAACATGGCATGCAATAAACAGGAGTTACCTTACAAGTCCCTCCATGTTGACATTGTCCATGACAGTCATTAATATCTATGGATAAAATATGCAAGGCATTAGAATTTATACTTGGAAGATGAAGATGTGAAAGTACAGGACTATTATAAAAGTGCAGGTTATTTCAGAAATTATTTTTCTAGTTGTTTCAGCAGAAAGCAAGAGTGCTTGATGTCTTGAGCCTAATTTTAAATACTCAGTAATAGAAAACTATATATTACATATTTCTACTATGTTGAAACAGAAATTAAAGCAAATGCTATCAGCTAATTTAATATGTAATAGTTTTGCCAAAAAGTATATTACATTGAATAAATACATGATATTGGTTCAGAATGAGGTATGAGTAAGTCAGGAGAGATTTATTACAGTTATCTAAGTGTGTATATAAGCTCATTTTAATACCACTTATCTTTCTAAATTTTTAGACAGTACTGTTAATTTAGATTGCTGAAATTTAGGGAAATCCTGGCAATATTTGTTTTGTTTTCTAATACAAATATGCATGCTATCATTCATAATAAAACTTTTTCAAAAAAATAAAAGCATCCTGTGGTTAACATACATACTAAAGAAATACTAACTTATATGACAATTTACTCCTGTCCATCCTGGAATGCAGTCACAGTAATATCCACCAATGAGATTTTTGCAAGAGTAAGCATTAACACAGGGTTTCCCCTCACACTCATTAGCATCTGTGAAAGAAGATAAAAGAAAGGAGAATAAAGAACAAACCCAGAAACAGATTACCACTGCACCAAGCAAAGTTTGCATGCAATTCAAGCATCAGAAGATTGTATTATACATTAATAGGGCACTAAAACCATTTAAATGCTATAGGTTTTTAATGCACACTTGTCTGTAGCAGCACATGCTTAGTATCTTACTTTTCCCTTTGCCAAAAATCAAGGCAGTATGTTAGTCAGGGCAAATCCTTTTCTTGCTCCCACAAGCTTATAGTTGCTGTTCTGCCACCATAAAGAAGGAGCTACCATCACCAACGTTGTATTTTGAAACAGAAAATTAATTGGACATTCTAGAAGAAGTATTTTAAGTAAGCTTAAATTGTGGCTTAAGTAGTTGCAGGTTCACTTGAAACTTCTGCCTTCAAGATCTATTAAAAAGAGCTAAGATACCAATAGCACACACATCTTCCATGTTTTCTTCAATCACAATGTCAGAAACACTTAAGAGTTATTAATAACTTGGGAATAACATCCAGTGGTCTTCCAAACTTCAAGGTAGTTACTTACCAAGCTGACATGTTGCTCCAATCCACTGTTGTGGACATATACACTCAAATGCATTAACCCCATCAATACAGGTCCCTCCTTGAGCACAAGGGTTAGATGCACATTCGTCAATATCTGGAAAGTTAAAGTGTGCCTTCCATTACATCCATTAAAATTGGCTTAATTTGTTGTTTTGTTTTGTTTTTAAAAAGTTAATTTGGGATGCAGGGGAAGAACATACAAACAAATAATTTTAGGAATAGACTGATGTTTCTAACATTATTTTTACTTAGGTTTTTCTCACATCTTTGAGATAGAGGAGAGAGAAACTCTCCAACTTTCTATCTGCAAACACCAATTCAGTTAATCTGCCAACAATTAACACATCAGTTGAAAAATCATGTCCCTAGATCATAGCACATGTTTACTCAGTATTTTAAAGATAGCTTCTCTTCAAAAATAGATAAAAATCTGGTGTTCCAAATCATAAGTAATATGCACACCAATTATATGGGACCACAATCCATGTAAACTGCTTCCCTGTCTTTCAAAACAGACACTGAAGCAATTAAGTGAGTAAATCTTCTCTTCTACTACTTTGAGAACAGAACCCTTCATGTTCACATTTGTATCTCTTAAAGTGAAACCATGTGGTGTTTTGCTTTATATCAGCTAGCATCAGAAATTGTCCAACAAGCTTTGACAACAAGGCATTTCTTTGGATACAGTCCAGATATGTTTTTGATAACCTGCAGGTTTCAAATGCAAGCAGATACTGCCAGCTGCACAGTCCCATTGGTCTTTGCAGAGGCTCCCACCCAGCACACAGCTGTTAAGACAGGTAAGGGAAGAGACTAACACTAAATTCCACACCCACAGAGCATGATAACCAAGCACGATGCATCAACCCATTCCAAACCAGCTTCTCCACAACCAGTAAATGCATACCCACCAATAGCACATGTTGGTCCACTCCACCCCGATGGGCAGTGACACTTGAAGCCTGATGAAATTTCATGACAAATTCCACCATTAGCACAGGGATTAGATACACAAGCATGCTCCGCTGGGAAAAAAGAGGGAAAGATATTCTTGCTGAATATTCTTTCAGTATCAATTAAGAAGAACTTACATGCTTAGAAATTGTATTCTGATTAAAAGTGACCAAGAGCATGATGCCTGTGGAGAGATGCCTGTATGGAAGTTGAGTCTCCCACTTGCAGAAACTAAGATTCCCACTACAAGAATGAAGCAAGATTTCACTGAAGGTTCAGCACTCTTTGCATCTACTTTCTAGAAAGTCTGCAGGTACATAGGTCACTCATGTATCTTAACATTTCAGGAGCTAGAGAAATTCCCCATTAATCTACTGCTTCCTGTCAGGTTTTGGGGTTTTTTTGGTTTTGTTGTTATTTTTCTTTCTTCAGTGAGACAAAAAAGATATGCTGCATGCAGAGGTCTGAACAGTAGTAGTTTAGGTAACAAAGGTCTGTTTAGCTTCATTCTAATACTGCTCCTTGGAAACAGCAAAGAGTAGAGCTACAATTACAGGCAGTACTGCTTGCTGTCACTCCATGTAGGGCTGTAACATTGGCAGAAGTTGCATTAAGCAACAGTCAAGCTGAAGAGGGACACAGTAAGCCAACACTTTCGATATTCAGAAGCCAAGGAAGCTTTTAGAAGGAAAAAAAAAAATCCCCCAACTAGGTTAAGATTTTCTAATTGTTGCATTTACATTTTGGTATCTTTCTTTCTTTCAAGGATGTTCTCATTTGCAAACTGAATTTATATTGTACAGGATGTTAGGTAGTAGTACCTAAAGAAGCTCATATACCAATCTACAACTAATGTGTCTCCCTTTATCATTGCCTCCTCATTTAGAGAGACAAAGTGCTTCCCACCCATAACTAAGACAAAATTTCATCCATTTTAGCCAGAATTTTGCATCACATTCTATCAGCTGAAGCAAAATTCAAGTTTTGATAGAATAATTAATACCACATAGCACGTAGAGGTTAAAAAAACTATCTCTACCCTGATAAATGGGAAACCCTTCTGCTGATAATAGCTTAATGAAATAAAGGCCAAACAATTGAGTGAAATTAAATAACGGGTTCTTTCCACCTATGCTTAAACTTTGAAAGAACTGCAGGAGTAACACCTTTTTTTTAAAAGGATTTAACAATCCATCATGGCAAAGAAAGTCACTGCAGAACACCCAGCTGAATATTACAGGTGAAAAAGTTGAACCAAAAGTTCTAATTTTTCTCTAAATATCAAATTTTTAAAGCAAAATAGGAGAGAAATACAAATTGTGTGCTTGACCTTTGTAACCAGAGACAGAATAGTCAGGAAGTCTCCAAATACCAAAATAATCTCCAGCACGTGAAAACTTTGGTCTTTGTGTAACGAATACAGAGACATACATGAAAAAAAGCAATATTCTATCTTTGTAGTGTGGTTGAATTAGGAATCAGTTTTTCATGTTGGACATCCACAGATCTGTTAGACTCTAGTCAAGAAGGCATACTCCTGAAGTAGAAGTTAAAATACTTCTCTCCATTTTGCCAATGGGAACAGGGAAAACAAACTTTTAATTTAGACTGCTCCTTAGGAGGGCCTGAACAGGTTTCTGTAGTAGTTAACATCTGCATTATTAATCAAAAAGTATTAAGAGGCCTGTATTAAAGGATAATATTAAAAATAAGTCTCCATCGATCAAAAAGGACAGTCATCACATTCAGGCAGCTAAAAATTGGGCCAAAACTCCGTATGACAGTTAAAACTGAGGTGTCCATCACTACTACCTTCCTCAGTCCCCAGCTTGTTGAAAATGCACATTTGCAAGGAAGGCATAAAATAAAATAATGGGCAGGTATTAGAAGGTAACAACAAAAAGTGTACCTCAAACCATCTTCCATGAGACTACAGCCCAAATTGGATGTTTGAATTAAGGAAGTGAAGAAACCAAAGGGAACAAATATTCTTGGTCTGATCTAAGTCCAAAGGAAACTGCTGCACCATTTCTGTTATCTTCAGTGGTTTTTTTTTTAATAGCAAACCTAAGGCACTAGATAGGAGAGATGGAGGAGGCATATCCCCGCTGTCACACAAAGTAACAAATCAAGCTGGAAGGACAGTGTTGCATGCCATCACTTTTCACACTTGCCCTCTCAGATACCAACCCAGCTTCTGGAAAGGAGAAAACAGCCTCTCCACTCCACAAAACAAAAATGCAGTGAGCACACAAAAACGCCACAGTGGCTAACTAGAACATAGCAATGCCTGAAAGCATTTCAATTTTCTGAAGATACATGCAACATCCAGAAGTACCAATTTCGCAGTTTTTTCCAGAGTAGCCATCTGGGCAAGCACAGCGATATTCATCTGGTTCAGTGTTCATGCAGGTTCCACCGTTCAGGCAGGGATGGTGATTTCCACAGTAATTCAGATCTGGACAAAGAAGAGTGTTGGTCAACAAGGAACATAAATTTCACCCTTTTCATTCCTAGTCAAACACACAGATGCCTTTCTGGCTTGATCATCTACCCACATCATCCCCACACTCCAGTAGCTAGCCTGTCATCTCATTGCTATCCACAGAACTGGAAAGGATGATCAAGAGATGGCTGCAGGAGTTGGAAGAGTCATGACCACTCCAAGCCTTTTGTCTTAAGCTTCCTGTTCTTAAGGCATTTAGGTACCATGTGCTATAAAAACATTAGGCACAGAAATACTCAGGTAGTTGCACAAGAGCAGAAAAAAAATGGTTATTGAGTTATCAGTTAATCATGCAACTTTACTTATTTTTCCTGTACATTAATGTTAAGTACCTTTGTTACAGAGCAGGCCACCCCAGTTGGTTTCACAATTACACTGCCATGGTTCATTACAGCTCCCATGAGCACAGCCTGGGTAGCGGACACACTCATCACAGAACTGTCCTTGCCAACCATAATGACACCTAAGATGTAAGTTCACATGTTAAAAGTTAGCAACATGATGCTTAATTATCAGCATTACAGGTATTTGGAACACTACACTTACCATTCTCAAGAACAAGGTCAACTGTTCATTGTGCAACAGATGACAAAATTTTACTTCTTTTTAGAAGGGATATTCTAGTCTTGTTGAACCTCTTACTGGAACTCTGCTTCCTCAACCATATTACATATCATGGCAACAAACAACACCAAGCACTATGTATTATGAGAACTGTACATTTATTAGTTGTTCTCTCAAAATAATCATCTCACACTAGGATTAAAATTATGATTGATATGCAAAAGTTGAAATTACTTTACAAAAGGATACTGCTGGCTTACTGCATCAAGCATCACAGCTTTTTTTCTGTGTAAGAATAGATTTCAAGACATTAGCTAGTTTGTTCTACAGTCTTGAAAGACCAGAGCAGCCAGAGAGGCAGCTGTCTTGTCAATTTTCTTGGGACTTAGAATAAATCTGTACAAAAGGCTCCCTTGAGAAACTATTATGTCCTCAGTGTTCTCTAGTGATACAATGAAAGTGCTCTTTGGAGAAACGAGGAGAGAGAACAGAAACAAAAGCTATTAATAATTCATTTGTATTTTAAAAGAGCTGAAAATCTGTGACAAGACTTCTTCAGAGACCAGTATCTTTAAGTTATCTGTAACAGAATTATGCTAACAAAAGCACCAATTTATATTACAAGTGTAAACAGTCTGAACTTAAAGAAAAAAAAAAAAAGAAAAAAAGAAAAAAAAAAAAACCAGAAAAAAGACACAGGCTAATGTATGGGGTTTTAAACACTTATTTCACACACATTTTCATCAAAAAGACAGATCTTTCAGGTCAAAGTGTTCTGCTTATTATTTTAAGACCATGTCTTATAAACAATTTAAGAGCCACACTACCAGCAAAGAGTTGCAAAAAAACACTCTGAAAGGGAGCTGGGCACATGCATGCCAGTGCTGCCCTAAAGCCTAAGGGAAAAAGCAAAGAAATAAAACTAAAGGAGTTTTCACACCACCATTCTATTATCAACATGCCTTGAATACCATAAAACAAATGAGAATAAATCCTTAAGTCTTTGAAATGTGGTGAGAGAAGACAAGGAAAAGAAGTATAAACGAGAAGTCTTGGTTCCTTGTGAATCAATCCACTTCCACCATTTCAGGAAGCTGTATCATTACCCAGAGGGACAGAGCAGGTTATGCTGGCAGCAATATTATTTCAGTTTCTACTTCTGACAGAGGCAGAATGTATCTACATGGACATTCTCACAACGCAATTTTTTAATATTAAGTTCTAGAACCAACTTTGAGTTTTTATTCCCAGTATCTGCTCCTCATTCAAAACCTCACAGCTGCAGGATCCCTAAGGGAAGCCTCAGCTGTGTACCTAATCCAGACACCTCCAATGGCTCATCATCTACTCAAGGTTGTCAGAAGCCTGGAGAACATGCATGATTTCATAACCAGCTTTCTTTTGCTGGATTAGGAGTAAAAGGAAACACATACTGCTCCTGCTAAATTTGATCTCTTCCTTCCTCCTTAAGGACAGAAAAATCTTTTCAGGGGCTGGTAATAAATGATTAAAAAAGCACTCTAAGTCACTTTACTGGCCCCAACCCAAACCTCCATCCATGCCAAACCGGGCACTACAGCCAGTGATTCACCATGACTATCCCAGCCAGAGCCAACTTCCCACCCACATCTAACAACCATTTTTCAAGAGCTGAAAGTCTGCATCACAAAGCAAATCACAAAATAACTCAATTTGTTTTCCATACCCAATGGATAACAAGTTTCTTTGTATTTAGAGTGCAAAGGAAAATACAGCTACTTCCTTAAAAATCTGAGACATCTTAAGTACCTACTTGAGTCTGTAGGTATGCTTGACTGCATTAAAATCAGTTCAGCAGGAAAGGGTTGTTGCTTTTTCATGATATTCAACAAAGTCAAAAAGTTTACTGTTGAAGTTACAACCAAACCCAAGGGAAATAATTTCTAGAGGCTAAAAGCAGTCAAAAGGAACACAGTGTTTATAAGTCAAAAGGTTACTATGTGGTAAGCTGATCAGCCTTCAGTTTACAAGGAAGAGTAAATTAGGATTTCCTCTTGAACAGGAAGTCTGGTCGCATCCTACATTAGCAGGTGCTAGAGCAGCTTTAATTCCACTTCCTTCTAAAAAGATACTGTTTACATGGATCTTGGCCACCCCTTGGTCAAGATTTGATCAATAAAGTGAAATCAATTAAAAAATGAGGATATATTGTAATTTACAGGAAAAATATAAAGCCAAAATAAAAGGATGAAAAAAGGTTAATGATCCATTATAAGAAGTCCAAAAGGCAGATAAAAAAGCAACATCAAGTTAAAAAAAAATAACAAAAAACCCCCAAAACAAAACAAAAAAACCCACAAAATTCCTTTTCAAGTAACAGCCACTTGTGCAAAGGCCAAAAGGAAACCACCAGTGCAATTAATGGTGGGCTCAAGTTACTTCTTCCCTGCCACTCCCCATTAAGAAAAATGTGTTGGAAGTTTCTGCAATCCTAAATTTTTAACATCTGAATAAATAAGAAAGCCAACTTTAGAGAATTCATAAGGATCCCCATTGTTCAACAGACAAAGAAAATTCTTACTGGAATCAAGATTCTACTTCCTTTGTCCTTCCCCTCTGCTGACTTCATTGGCTCAAACGTGTCTTTACAACCAAATGCACACAAAACAAAATCAGAGATGGCTTAATCTCAGCCTTTGCTGGGTTATTAGCAGTACAAAAGAAGCTACCATAAATAGATTGTTACAGTTTAGTAACTTCCTGATGGAAGGTTGAAGTACAGGCATCTGGTTCCCAGACCAAAACGTCCCTTCAGGTCAGGATTAACACAAAGAGAGTGCAATAGGAATAGAAGAATAATTAGCAATTATCTTGAAACCAAGAATTTGCAGAAGAGATCATGGTAATTCTATAGATACGCTTCACAGCTTGCATTTTTCTTGGATGCAAGTCTGGTGGAAACAGAAAACAAGAATTTGAAGACAAGGCTGGAGGAATGGTATTTGGCAGGGGCTGACATTAGCAAAGCTTTTAGATAACAGTTTACTCTTGAGATTAGAGAAACTGCAACTGAGTAGGAAAAATACTGTTGTCATAGACAAGTAGATAATACCACAGTAATTCAACTCATGGAGTATATTTGGTTACAATAAGCAAGTGGGGCTTCAAACAGCTGAATTCCAAGTCAAGGAAGAAAGACCTTCAACAGTAAATTTCTTTGTGTTTAGAGTAGTAAACTTAGTATCAATAGAAGCATCTAGCATTACAGGCAGTTCAAAGATACCAGTGTAGTATGAGACAGCAGTGGGGGAAATAAGGAAAGGAGAAAGAGAAAGAAAATTTGGGAGGTTTGCTTCTCCTGGACTTATAAAAAGCTAAACTATCAAAAAATCAATAAAACAGAAATTTTGCTAGAGCTACACTTTCCCATTATACATCAGTCTTTGCTTTCTTCTGAGGATGTTTGTGTTGTAATTATTTAGTGAAAGTTAGGTTTAATTTGAGCACTTCCAAATCAGATGGCAGAAGGTGTTCAAAAGCTGGCTTGTTGCTGTATGTAAACAAGTAAATTATTTGTGAGGATAAGGCCCTGAGCAAACCAGTCTAAATGAGACCATTGAGCAGGAGGTGGGACTTTGCAGACTCCATCATTTTACAGTAATCACACAATGGCAGTTCTGAAAGTGATGTGGAATGGCAAAGAGCTGTACCCAGATCTTGACTGTCTGCAATCCATGGTCCTTCAGCACCTTGCTTAACTCCTCCTTAGCCAAAAGGAAAACACCTGTGAGAAACCAAAATCTTAAGATGTTCTCAGCACTGAATATTGACTCAGCTTTCTTGTACTGTCTTCACAGTTTGTTCTCCAGGTTCAATCACTGCTGGCTATTTGAGAGTCCTGAAATTCTGGTGCAGAAAATTTCTTACCACAGGTTTCATCTGTTCACTAATCTACTCTGGTCAACCTTTCAAAAATGCTCCAAGTACAAAAGAAGGAGAGTATATCTAAATAAATTCTGTTCTACATCTAGCTACAGAGCTTTGTCAGCACTTAATACACAAGTCCACCTAAACCATTGATGTGAAGGAAATGAAAACCAAACCACTTTTCAAGTCAAAATACATAGCCTGAAACTAAATGGAAAAAATCCTAGGGAAGACACAGGTAACGTGGCATAAACCTTTCATCACCACAAATTATGCCTGGATGCTATCTTGCACTTCCTAGAAAAGCTTAAGTGAAGATCATTGTGCCATATTTACATGTCATTTTTTAAGCAAGCTTTTTGGAGGGAGCTTCTCCCACTCATATTTCAATTGCAAGCTGTGGCCAAAACACTCAACACAGGAAAATGAAGCAAAACAGTGACATTAAGAGCAGAAGCAAAATGCATCATTCAGGGGTGGGGGAAGAAATGACCCTCTTAAATGAAAAACCACTGAATTTTCTAATGACGCGAACAGGATGGTGTTGCATAGGCCAGAACAATAGCTTTATATTAGTTATTTACTTAAAATAACTATAAGAAAGTCTGTTTAATCTTTTAAGAGAATAATTGTTGCATAGCAGGCAGCAATATGGTCTAGCTGTTAGGACCATCCTACAATTCTGAGCATCCAGATTCAATGTTATATCTCATACAGTACTCATATTTGTCACAGAAGCACTTTTTCCACTTTCCTGCTTTTGAAATAGGCATGATGGTTTGGTGAATATGGAAGGAGAAGATACTGGTTAGTGAATTTACGTAATTTCATGACCTGAAAGTGTGTCATCTTTCCTCTCATCCTCAGTATTCTTATTAGACAAAAAAATACAAGCCTTTTCCTACACTTTTTTCCTCTTCTAGCATTGGAAGTCACTGAAAATTAACATTCTCACTCCACTATTTACAGTCTTGTGAAGGAGCTGACAGAGGGGATGGCTCCAACTGGTTTACCCAGAACATATGGGGAAAGGTTGCTCAGTTACCTTGTACTAAGTAGCTCTAAAGTAGTGTCTACATTTGCGTTAGTTGACACCAGGAGCATGCTTTTTAAGTGAACTGCCTGATCACTACTTCTGACAGTGTGCTGGTTCACATCACAGATAGTTTGGAACAAAGGAATTGGTTTCCTTTTAGGTTAAACTAAGGTAATGTAAGACACTGTATGCCAGCAGCACACCTAATATGTTCCACCTGCAAAGAGGCATTCAGTTCACAAGAACAGACTAGAGCTAGTCTAAAATTAAAAAATAAAACCATCTTTTTAGTATGGATTTTGGGTTTTCAGTGCCACTTTCATCTACTTTTCTGATTTGTCTCTGCTACCTACTATTGTAGACACAGGTTGAAGCACTACATTATTTTACTTTCTGTACACCTGTTCACATCCTCCTGGAAGCAGTATCCCCATCTAGGACATGCTCTGTGCCCTTCTACCCACTGACCACCCAAGCAAGGGCAGACTGTGCCTCAGTAACTTGACCAATACAGAAACAAAACATGAGATTCTTTTTCTATCTAACTTTGTGTGTCTCTTTGGAAAATAATTGCCAACAATCCCAGGAGGCCTGACACTAGGATATAAAATAATAAATGCATACCACTTATGGTAACAGGCAAGGTAATTTATATAATCCTCTACAGCCTTTCAGTAACAACCTTCTCTGAGATGACTCACCAGAATTTCTTATACTCAAATAATGAGTTTACAAGAGCCACCACCCCTTTTTTTGTTTTTTTATCTTTTTGTTTAAGTTTAGACAGAGTTCCCTGATGCTGCTGTTAACCATGTTATCCACTCAGCTGTCGTGAAAACACAAGCAAGAGATCAGTCATGCAGGTAGGCCTCCCTACTGAAAAGGGCAGGAAGACAATGCAAAACTGATGTTTAACAGAGAATTTCTGAAACACTGTTATACCCCCAACACTCCGGGTAGTTCTGGCTCATTGTGCAATTCAGACTTTTGCTCCTACATCTCTGTACAGAAAGTATCAAAAAAGAGCTGAGCAGGTTCTGGCTCTTATAGTGACAGACTAAGGGAGCAAAATCTGGGAGAGACCGACAGCATCTGCAGGCACTGCTGGAAACAAGAAATCAGCCTCAGCAGCAGGGCTGAAGGGGAATACCAGGACTGCAAAAAGCATGGCATTTGGGAGGAAGTTTGAGAAATGTTTCAACAGGACAAACATTAAATAGAGAGGTCATCAGAAACCCAAAATTTTGTCACATACAGTAATTCTTGAGTAAGACCATTCAAAACACAGAGTATACAATCACTTTTTTTAAAAATGGACACTTTCTTAGACTAGTATTAACAATTCCATTTCTTAATTTCTGTTGGTCTACACACTCTAAGGACATTTTTAGCAGAGTTCTGTGAAGCAAGACTTGCATTTCCCAGGAGATAACCTAGCTCCTACCATAGCTTCAGAAGCTGAAGACAAGCTGAGCAGTGTTAAGAGACTTGACTCCTTTTGTTCTGCTTCAGAGAGAAATTTAAACATTCCAAAGCAACAGGAAAAGCAGAAACACTTCTGAAAATACCACCCTCCTGGCAGGAACATGACAATGTAGGCCAGACACAAGGCATATCTGGACTTCTGCCAAACTCACACCACTCTGGATCACAAGGAAATGTAGGATTTAAGCCTTTAAGCCTACTGACAGTTTGAGTGGTACAAAACATACTCAAATCAGCAGTTTTAATGAAGGGAGGAGACTGTCAATTGTGGTTTCTCTATATTCAACTTTGACAATTCCATAAGGTGACTGAGCCTAAGCCAGTTACAAGCCATTAGATCAAACTTCATTCTTTTCTAAACAGCTAATGGAATTTAAGTATTTAAAATGACAGAAACACACAGAAAGCACCAATCATGGCTTGGCACTGTTGTGTCTTTAACAGTCCTTCCTACCACTCTGGATTAACGAAGTCAAACACCAAGACCATTTGTCCTGACACTGCTAGCTAAAAAAAAAAATAAAATAATAATAATAAAAAAATTACTGGCCAAACACTAAGTGTAGGAATGGGTAAAGGGATGCTTTTAGGGTTGCAGATTCATGTATTTGCAGGATTCAGCTAACCTGTTTTTCTTTCCTGAAGAATGTAATTTTGCTTATTATTCAATAAATTGTTATTATATAATGAATATAAAAATAAAAATGCATGTATATAAACAATATAAAAGTTGTATTAAAATTATTACATATAAATTATATATAATTTATACAAAAATTATATAATATATAAAAATTGATTTAAAATATAAAATTTAAGATATAATATATAGAAACTAAAATTATATATAAAAATAATATAATATTAAAATAAAAATATTAAAATAATATAAGATATTAAAATATAAGAATATAAAATAATATTAAACTAAGATAAAAATATAAAAATAAAAATAAAACAATTTTAAAAATAAAAAATTAAAAATTAAAAAACTAAAAACTAAAAAAAATTAAAAATTAAAAGAAAAATAAAAATAATAAAAATTAAAAATAATATAAAAATAATATAAAAATAAAAATAATATAAAAATATATTCAATAAATTATTACTTTTTGGAACTGTGTCCACCGAACAAAATCCACCACTGAATCCCATCTATAACAAAATCATTTCCTCTATCAAATAATTTTGAGACATCAGGTTATTCACTATTTTTTTCCCATTTCTTTGAGGAAAGGTTAACAAAAGGAATGCCAAACTTCACAACATTGTAACTTCCTCAAAACAAGGGGTACATGAACAACACCCAAGAGATGATGTACAGTTAACAGCTAATGGCATATCCTTTATTAACACCTCGTACTCATTTAGCTACTTTTAACATCTGTTTTTGGTTTAACATTTAATCCAGGAACAGCTCTAAATTACATGGGAACAAAGGATGGGGGGCAGATCCTTGCTCTCAGAGCTGGGCTGAAGCCTCAGAGCCATTGCTGAAGGTTCCTGCATGTTCACACAAGCTGAAGATGGAAACCGTTTTCTCCTTTTCTATTTATAAATACCACAGCAGATTTTGGCAAACAAGTAGCTATTGGCACTAGTAGATTTCCATACATCTCACACCCATGTTTTTCTCACATTTTCATTTTCTGAATTAAAAGGACATTGTTTTCACCTGTTAAATGACAGTGGCAAACATCCAAAAACCAGGATGAAGATTATAATTCAATAGCACCAAACATAGCAGTTTCTTTTAAATAACAGCTTCCTTTGTACTGCTGAAGATAAAGGTCATGTCTGTAAGCCTTGCTTATTTTTAGTTCACAGCATAATTTTTCTACAGAAAATGTTACCCATTTGGGCTAAAAGCTAAATTTCTAACACAGCATAGTAACTATTACAGAATATAGGCTAAAGATACCTGTCTAAACAAGCTCAGTCTACTTAATCTCATTTAAAGAGGTAGCTGAGAACCTTCCACAATCCTGGAAACAGAGTGGCTGTCCAGAGACAGACCACACTTTTACTTCAACCTGATCACAGATCTATCTCTCCAGCAGGCAGGTGTTGGGAAACAAGGTAGATGGCAGATCAACCCATCTGAAACAGTAAGTCCCTTATTTCTTCCCCTAGTCCTTCTTTCTGAGATAATCCATCCAACAAAACAGTGAAATTTGTGGTCAAGAGTCATTCTACAGACTCAATTCCATGGGAGCACCCAGGCTGATGATGCCAAATGCTTCTTCACATCAGTGACATTCTGTAAGGAAAGGCTTCACTCAGGAGACAACTGATTAGCAGACACCTTTGAAAAAGGTACCACAGCCACCCAACCCATCACTTTCAAATGTTTTATATTCCTTTAAACTTTCTGCTGCCTCTCCAACTTCCTTCTTCCCAGCTACAACTGCTATCACAGAGAAATGAAAGAGAAAACTGCACCATCCCCCCTCTCACCTCCCCCAAGGAGGGTACAGATTTGCATTTGCTTTTAAGCCTGTTGCTTTTTCACCTTTATTCGAAGGCTCCTTGAATTTGGAAAGCAAACATTCATAGGCTTCTAGGACACTATCTAAGGATACTCCCCTTTGATACCCTTCCATGAATCCAAATTCATTAGAGTAGGTTCTCAAAGGGAAAAATGTGTTCTCAGAAGGCTCAAGGAAAGGAGAAGTGATACTGGCCCAGCTTTCAACCATCACCTCTGCTTGTAAGCTAAAAAAACCCAAACCAAAACAGACAAAAAAACCCAACACCACCAGAAAAAAATCCACCACCAACAGCAGTAGGGGCACATAATAGTTGAAATCACAAGGAAAATATTTAACTATATAAAAAAAATACCAAATAACATTAAATAGAAATATTCTCTTTTGAATGATTGAATGAAGGAAGCTGTGCTTTCAACATCTGCCTTGAAAAAAATCTTTCAAGGGAGGTTTTACAGCTCTTCAGAAATGAAACTGTATATGCACTCAAGTACTGAACTTCATAGCCTGGAATTTACACCTTTCAGTCAGATAGGAGAGCTACAACACATTAAATCAGCAGCATCTGATGTCTCAGGGTAGTAAGAACCCACTTTCTACTAGAATGACTTAAGACTTTGTCACCTGCTATAATCCACTCAGAAAATTCAGGCTCTCCAGCTGAGTGGCACTTGTTTGCACGTAAGCTGCCACAGCTCACAAACTGGCTCCCCAGCCCCACTAAGTTCTAAGCAAAGCTAAGTACCCTGCATCTTATTTCTGCCACTTCCATGATGCAGTAGTTAGTAGTATGCTGATGAAGCAGAATTACCTTGAACTATCAGAGCTTGCCACAAACAGTATTTGTCATCTCTCAGGGGTCCTGGCAGCCAGTTGAGTTCCACATTCCAAGCAAGCCAATTCAATACAGCTGACAGACAAATCACTGCACAAACCCACTCTCACAATGACACATACAACTCTGAACACAAACTCAGGAACTTACACATGAACCCAAACTTGCAAGTAGACATGTCCCATTCCGTCAACAGCCTTTGTAAAAATAACACCCATTTCCCCTTGACCTACTGTGTTAGATGCCTAAACTTTTAAAAGGAAACAATCAACCCCCTTTGCTACCACAAAGGCTACTTTAGGCTTCATCACAAAGATATGGGAACATTTCAGACTCCCAGATTTAGGGACAAATAGCATTCGCTTGGATAGAAAGTTTAAGTTGGGATTGCTGTTTTCTCCATTACTACCAAAAAAACCCCCACTTTTTCTTGGAAAAGCTCATTTTATTATATTTTGGTGATTAAAGATATATACTGCATACTCTAGCAATGCGAGCATTTCCTAGTTGTGACAGTCCAACAAGCAAGTTCCCCTTTTTATTTTGAGTGGAGCAAAATTTTAAAAAGTCCAAAGGATTTTCAAAAGCAAACACAATCCAAAAAAAATATTGCTCTCTTATTTGATAAAGAGATAGTTTAGATTACATGAAGCAAACCTGTTTGGTCCTATATGTACAAAAAATAGAACAGATTGCAAAACAGTAGCAAGTATATGTAGTTCTTACAAATGCAAAATCTACTTCAGATCTATTTCCAGCTATGTTTCTTATAGACTTTCATTTTAAAATAGCATTTCAAGAAGTAGCAACACACAGAAAATACTAAAAAGATCAGTAGTCATAGGAGAAGATACTCAAACATGCAGACTTACTTGCATTCCCCAGGTGTACTGCAACCCCCATGGAGCAAATTACATCCTTGCTTACATACAGCTGTAAACAGAAAATGGTTTAGGCATCAGTCTGGGCAGCCAGGTATCCATTAGTACAGCAGGAACACAGAACTCCTCAGCTAGGACTGCTGTCACTTAGCCTATTCGTTGCTTGTGCAAAGCAAACTACAAACTTTTACCATGTTTCAATAGTTGCTGCTTCCAGGTAGCTTTCACAAAGCACAACTCCCATACAACTGTTTATGAAAAAGAACTCCTTGAAAAATTTGCTACTGAATAGGTTTGCAGCAAGAGTGTTAGCACTGAAACATTTAACAAGATCAGTTGTTTTTTTAAACAACTGGTTTAGACTGGTATTAGACTGGCATTATGCCCAAAGATACATATAGCCTTTCTCATTAATAGGCTTTTTGCTGAAAAGAAACAGAAAACAAAAGCAAAAAGCCCTCAACAGAAGAAAGAGTAGGTGAAGTAATTTTAGCTCTAATTACTTACCAAAACTGAAGGAAAAACAGATTTGAGTGGTACATTAAAAAGGACAACTACACGTGAATTTCTGTTCACATAAGAGCTATCAAAAGCTTTCAGCTTTGCATCCATTACACTTTGTTTTTCATTTGCAAAAACAGTGTTACAAGGCCTTTTTTACAGTATTAAAGCCTACAACATTAATGATTCAATCACTGTTCAGTAAAATCTTACATTAAAAGATGCAATATACCATCTTGCTCTGAAGTAACAACACTATTGAATATCAATTAGTAAAAAGATGTTTTGCTATTGTGAATCCTAAATTTGTTGTGTACCCTCCATAGCAGCAACACCATGTCCTGCCCTGAGCTCCACTCTTCACAGTTATTTTTTTTCAGATTTCTAGTCAAAAGACAAAGTGTGTGTGTGTCTTAAAATTAATATGCTACACCACCCACACTACAAAAATGCCTGCTGTAGTTTATTATATATACATTCATGCTAATCTAAAATTAAGTAATACTACCTTGTTTACATTCTTCTCCCATCCAGCCTTCCATGCAGGCTTTATTTCCATTTTGATCACACGTGTAGTGACCAACAAAATCATCTCGAGGACCACAAAATTTATTGCACAGAGCACTGTAGTAATTTTCATCACACTTCACTCTTATTTGTACTTCAAAATGTGCAACAGGACCATTAAATTGTAGAGTCTTCCATCGATCTTCTGGGTTGATCATGCCAGCATGTGCCACTCGTTCTATTAACAAGTTGTCACCTTTTAATAAAAGTCAACAGATGATAAGTTTGATAGCACACAAGCATATAAATTCATATCAAAAGTATTCAACCGGTTAAGAGAAAACCTAGTAAAGAAAGTGTTGAGATGATAAAGATCTACCATAACCAAATTTTCCTTTGCCTTGCAAAGTTCATTACAGGAAGACCAATTTAAAAGTGTCCCAAAGGAAATATTAAAAAACCCTGGAACATAATCCATAGGAAATAGCTTATTTTTCAAGGCAGCCAAACATACCCCACCCACATGCTGACAACCAGCGGCTTTATCTTGATCTGAGGCTCTTTTTACCTCCTTTTTGTTCCTACAAAATTGCAAAATCTGCATAACTTAGTAGCTGAGATATTAAAGTTCTCTGGTCCAAATTTCATGTTAAAAATAAAGCCACACACACATCCTTGATTTGCTGCAAAACTACTGAGCAATAGTAAATCCTCTGGTAGGCTTGCATTATGCACCAAAACTAGCTTTTTCCATTTTTTCATTCTCTCCACAGTAAAGGCAAAGTACATTTAAAAAGCAATTCATACAACCCTCTTGCAGCAAGTATTGGACACTTGCAGAAGATACAAGTTAACCCAGATTGTCACGGGGACTTACTCAGCTCTGTATCCTGATTATCCTTAACCCCAGTGGAACCACTGATAAATATGATCACCATTTTAATACACCCTGTAAGCATCCTGCCTTACCCTCACAGAAAGCAGCAGCACTGCTACTGCCAGGGCTCCCTTAACCGGGACCAAACGTGCACAAACCATGAGCTGTCACGTGGGACAAGAGAATGCTAGGATACAGGAGTATGGAACTGTCAAGATATTTTAGTTTTTCATTAAAATTATTTTGGTTTTATGCATCTGATTCTACGTATAGAAGCTTCAGTACTAAGAGAAGAGATACAATTATAGTCAGTGTCAGTAAATGTTATGAGTAAGCAGAGCACAACAAGGGCAAGGGTAGACAGTAACCCCAGTGATGATAGCTTTCAAATGTTTTCACTGTTCAAATGTGGTAACATCCTACTGCAAGAGTTTTTCTAGGTGATTCTGCAAGCTGCAGCTGGAACTCCAAGTATTATTTCATAACAAAAGAAAGATACAGAAGCTCTGCTTACATACAGGAATTTCATACCTATTTGTGAAACAACTATAATATTGCCAGCTCAGAGCTTTGGAGTCAATTTTATTGACATTATAAAGGATTCCATAAAATGCATGTTAAAAAAAATGAGAAACAAAAAACGTGCAGAGAGCAAAATGCTGTAATGGTCCTGAGACAAAGTCTAAACTTCAGATTTCTTATAATATAAAGCATGTCAAGCTGGTAGCAAGCAACAGTAGACTATCATTTTAAGCAATAGTGGTTCACCTACTTACTTTCTACAACTCATTAACCTAATTGGTTTAGAAAATAAAACCAAAGGAGTGACTGTTTCTCACTTAGGAAGTTACTGACAGCACAGAGGTATACTATTCATCTGGTACCAAAACTGCACTTCCCCCTCAGTACATAAGAGGACTCAATTGAGAATTTTCAGTCACCCCAACATTAAATAAAAAGGAAAGCTACAGAAGTAGTGGGCTCTGCAATGCATTTTGTTATCTTAACACATCATCTTTTCAAGCTTGCTTCTATGATAAAAATCTTTCTTCTTCAAATTGAGGAATACTAAACTGAGAAAAGCAGTTTTAATTAAACACCGAAAGATTCCCCAACCATTAAGAACTCAGTATCTCTCTTTACTATTTAAATTAGTATTGCCATGTATAAGCTATGATTCATGCTTGCCTGGAGTAGTGTGCATAAAGTGTTATATGGCTGGATAATACACACTCAAATTTATCCCTGCTCAAATTCCCCCATTGAAGTCCTCTGTCCAGCATCACAAGGTCAGTAGAAGAATGGACAAGAAACCTGTAAGCTAGAAAAGGATGCCTGCATTTTAGTTTTGATTGAACAGAATCTGTCATACTACCTGGCACCATTAAAAGCTTTATGAATAGATTCAGTGTCATGTTATTCTTCTCTAATGACTGTTGATCTGAAAAGCTATAAAGGGAAAGTGCTGAATAACTGGACATTCAAGGAATTTGAACAAATAGCAAACATGCATTACAGAGCTATTTTCCAGCCATAAGCAACACAAGCTTATTTAAAAAAGGCTGCAGCAGCCACTACTATAAAAGTGTTTCCTCAGACTGTATCAGGTGGGGCTAAAGAACAGGTCCCGAGATTAAAGGACTGGCTTATATAACGAAAATCTTATCACACATCAGGGTAACACAGATTTTTCAGACAGCCAAACAACTAGAAGCAGCATTACAGCTCTTGCAAATATACCTATGCAGCACAGTCTTTTAATACATGGGGTAGAGAACAGAAGAAGAATCCTTATCTGAAGTGTATTTAACTGCAGACAAAAGCTATGACTAACACTTAAATTAAGAGTACTGCTCATCAGCACCTAACTTTTAGCAAAGGCCAGACATTCCCAAGAAGCCCCTCACAGGGCAATACAAAAGGTGATGCTGGTAGCTGTTGGCAAGGAAACACAGGTAACATAAGAACTTCATGCCCACAGGAACAGAGGAGGTACCTTTCTCAGGAAATACATCGCCTTGAGTCTTTCAAGCAACTATTTCAAAAAGTGGTAAAGAGACAGATTTGCATCCTACAGACTAACATGAAAAGAGGAAGGCAACCACAGTATCCCTGCAGTAAACACGTAGTCAAATGGGAAGTTACTCCACAGGTAAAGATACCAGCTTGATTCACTGCAGCAGTGCTGAGTTAGGCATTGCCAAGATCTCTGCTACACAACTAGAAGCTTGCCAAGTCAAATGACTTACCTGGATAGTAACACAAACTGCTGTGACAGATGACAGAGCACAGGCCCCTTTTGCAGGGACTTTTTATCTAAGGCAGTTTCCTCTCCCTTCCTCCACCCTCACGAAGCAAACAAGTGGTAACACTATACTGCCACAAGGTTCCCTCTGATCCAGCCCCACTGCACAGAGGGGGAAAAAAACATGGAAGTAGTTCAGGACTCAGGATTGGAAAGACTCTGAGTTTGTAGTTTGGGGAAACATTTGCCCTGGCATACTTGTGATGGGTACTTTGCAGATCTGCTCTGAGCAGATGTCTTGCTTTTGATGGGTGCAAAGAATGAAGGGTGCCATGCCATGGAGGGAAGAATGACAACCGTTCTAAAATCTTCAAGTTGTTCCCTGGAAATCCCTCTTTCCATATTTTTTTGCTTGGGTTATTTTTTGGTAGTTGTTTTTTATAAGTACCCGCTTCAAAGTTCAACCAGGAACACAGGACCTGCATTTAACTTTCAGGCTTATTCATCCCCATTAAAGGAAAGCAAAGTCTGACTTTGATACTTATTAATTAGCTTATGAACAGACTCTTGCAATTATTTGGATTAATCTTTCTTACAGTAGCAACAGAAGACACATGTAACCTGACACAGAGATCAGCTCACTATTCAGGATACAATACAGAGTTCAACTTTCCACTCTCTTCACCCCTCCAGTATGATATTCTGCCTTTTCTCATGCCCTTTCCTATTCTCTTATGTAGGATTTTTTCACTGATGTGTCCATGGCTGACAGTTCAGCACTATTTTCAGAAGTACAAGAGAAATGTCTCTGTATCTTGACAGATTCACAAGGTAAAACCCTACTGGAAGACTCCCTGCCAAGACAAAGGAAATTAAGGAAAAAAAAAAAAAAATCTTCAGTACTAAGGAGTTCTACCTAGGAATCTAACATGCACGTCTGAGCTGCATGATGGCAAAGTAACAGATTTCTAATAGGGAATCAGTAAATAGACTACAGAAACATTTACCCAACACAAGGGCTTAGGTTATCCTTCTGTCAAATTGTAGGCCAAGAGAACCTTCCTAAGTTCATATGGCAAGCCTTGCAAGTCTCAAATGCTATAACAGCACCTCTCTGTCACTCTATATTAAAAGGAGTTTAGCAGTTTCTCATGAGAGCTAAACTGCAATCTGACACTTGGATAGACTGATAATAGAAAGTGTTAAATTAAGTAGAGGGCCCACTGGGCCTCAAAAAGCCACTATATATCCTGTTGTCCCGAAGTTCAGGAAAAAGAATTAGATCAATACAAGTAAAAAGATTTGTCAGTTCGTGTCATAGAACTAAAAGCCTAAAGTGATTGTCCCCTTCTCAAGCATATTTAAAGATTTGCAATAGGATTCAGCGGATCCCAAGACATAAACATAGCAAGTTAGAAGAGAATTATTTATTAAGTAGCTCATTAAAAAAATTCAGTACTTAAATGCATAGTATTGCAGGACATGCTCTTCAGATTCACCCCCTACTACACTATCTCATGAGTTCATCTGGCCCCTAGAACTTGGGCATGAATATTCCAAGCTGCTGTACTAATTGCCCCTATGTAATTATTCCCAAGCTAGAAATTTTTTAAAGGAATTAACTCCATGTAGTACCCTTTGAACAAAGCATTCAAGAGAATGCCTTCAATGAGTTGCTATGTAGGATATCTAAACTTATTAAAGATTGAGGCTTACTCTGCTCAGCACACAAGATCTCATTTTGAATACCAGGTTCAGCTTTGAGAACTGCCATTCAAGAAGGCTGTGCACCAACTGAAGGGTTGCAGCAACATGAATTACCAGAGATCTAAAGAAAACATACCTATTAAAAAAGGTTGAAGGAGCTGGTAAGCAAGACAAAAGCTTAATTCTAATAGAGGGCAGGCTCAGGAAAAAATTGTAAACTCATCATTACTTCATATATCATTGGAGAGAGAGTGTGTTCGTAAAATCTCTAAGTTAAAGTTTGTCAGAAAAACACAAGTGGGACTGATAGTCATCTTCAAAGAAAAGGACCTTGAAAGAAACTAACATAGCCTTAACATCAATTGAGCTTTGCCAACTTTTTAGACTTGATTCACCGTGATAAGGATTGTCAGTGAAGTAGCAGAGAATGGAACCTATAATGAGAAACGGTTGATTATTTGGGACATAAACCTTTACTACCTTAATGTCCAAACACTCATTTTCCTCTACATTCATCCCAGCCAAGATTAAATAGTTTGTCTATTGTTACCACGTTCAGAGTCTGAAGTTCACTTAACAGTTGCAGCCAAAAGCATTGATTATTTTAAGACAGGTTTGCAAACCATCACCAAAGAGTAGGTTCAGGCTGGAGTCCTACTTTAGCAACAACACAGCAACCATCATCTTCATAAAGTTATGAAGTATTTACACAATAATCTTGCTTTTCCTTCAGCCCTGATCCAACACTGAGCACTAGTTTTTACAGACCAGAAATGCAAGGTAACTTTCAGTACTTGAGGAGAAACAAACAGAAGGAATCATACCACAATTTAGAACAATCAAAACATCAAGCAGGTTCCTTTATACAAAGCAAGAACACTTCTTTGTTTATCTGATGATGAAAGGCATTGCACAACATGGTTACGGACAAACTGGAGGAGAATTCAAAGAGCAACTCTACAGCACAATCATCACTTTTTTAAAAAGGGCCTATCATAGTTTTTAAACTATTTTTTTAAGCATATTGTTAAGAGCCAAGCATTACAACCCTCACTATTGTCCCTTTCTTTTTTTTCTCTCTTATCAACAATACTTTTAACAGTTTCTAATCCAAGATGCCCTGCTTGAATTTGTACATTCTCTTCACTTAGATAGTAGGCTTGCACTGAGACTGATTTGGAGAGGTGGCTAATTGCAGCAGCATCCCATTTTCCCCCCTCCAGTCAGTGTACATAAGGCACTAAGTGAAAAGTTCAAGTTTTACATAAATACTCACCAGCTCTTGTATCATTATCCCAATCCCATGCTTCTAATACTAATGTGAACGATCTCTGAAAAGAAATAAGACACCAGTTAGACAGTAATAAAACCCCCTACTGTTACACACCAGGCTCAAACAGTGATTTGGAATCAACAGATAATTGCTGCTAGAAGAAAGACAACTGAATACAGTCAAAAATTTCACTTCTCTGCTGTCATGTGAAAGCCCTTGAAGGCATCTTCTCAAAAGCATGAAATACAACAGCATTAAAATTGTGGGGCAGAGCATGCTAACAGCAAAACAAATACATTACCCCCCCCAAACACACACACACAAACACACCAAGGACAAAATTATTACTCTTGTCCTCCCACTGCATCTAATTCTCAGGTTTGCTTAGTCACAGAAACTATTTTCATATGTAGCCCTAAAAGGCTTTGAATAAAGTGAGGAATTCTGAACTTTGGGAAACAGCTAGAACATTTAAGACTTTGAACAATTAAAGACCAAATAAATAAATAAAGAAAACACAGCCATCCTCTAGAAAGGCACAGGTTGCAGAAAGAAAAGGTTCAGGTTGCAAAATGGGTCTGTTTGCCATTCTCTAGAACAGCACATCTAAAGAAGAAATATATGCAAATCCATCCTGTTTCTATCCAGAATGTTTACTTCTTTCTTCTGAAAGAGGTAGTGTGAAAAATGGACTTGCACAAGATGCCATGGAAATAAAAATTGGTGAAAGAAGCAATCCTTTGTAGTACATTTCCCCATGAGGAAAAAACAATTTCAGACAGTGTTAAAACTCTTTAGAGAAAACATGAAGGTTTTACTTCACTAAAGCAAGGTTTCATACATATTTCTTGGATTTATGACCAAATATGTAGGATAGATATCTATATTCAAATACCACATTTAGGAAAAAGTTACATTCTGCATAACTGTAATGTTTATCTGTTTTCCATTTAACTAAAGTAGCTGTCAATCCCTTCAGCTTTGATAGTTTCCAACTTGTCCAAGTTAAAATTGAGATTCTCGTATATGTTTAAAACCATGAAAAAACCTCCAAAGAGTTATTGCACCACTATCCCAAAACCCTCTTGTATACATCTTTATGCTTAGAGGCAAGCCACACAAAATCTGAAGCTCATTAAATTCAGTAATCCAAGCTTTAACATGTACAGAATTCAAAGGCTAAAAGTCTATAAATTCACATGAACCTATGGACACTCATCCAAGAAATTAAGAGCACTGCTCTCAGAACAGAATTAGGTAAAAATTCAGCTATCTTCCGCAGGGTGCTTAGGACTATTTTACTGTCACAGTCTTACTTTGAGATAGCTTGTATGTTGTTTATATACCCATCATTTTGCCATCAAGCAAGCTTGATCATAATACCAAAATCTCCTAATTTTGGAACAATAGCAGCAAGCAGCAACAAAAACAAGGTGAATGACTCCAGAACCCTAAACAGAAGGGATCTAAGGTCCTTCTTGACTACAGCAAGGAGTCAGTCTATTCAGAAGTGTGCTTGAGTGAGCATGTATTTTAATACTGCCTAGTTATGTTAAAATGTAATCCACAAGATATTCCTTTGTAAAAGGTTTCTTCTGTACCTTCAGTCATATACTAGGGAAGATTTTCTATCAACTGAAACAGATAAAGGCTTAGTAAGCAGTTAAGATTACCATCAAGGAAGGAAGGGAAAGGAAGCTCAGCAGTGACCACAATGGACAGAGGCACACTGGGGCTTGAACTGCTTTCGGAAAAGAAACTGATGGAGATCAGCTGGAAAACTGAAGGCCTCTCTTTTGAGGTATGACATTATAGCACAACTCAGCTCTACAAGGTTTTTGAAAGAAAATACTATTAGAGCATTTGAGCAGCTCCACCCTCCAACTCTCTGCTCTACCCTGCCCCAAGTCTCAAAATTTAGGGAAGCAGGATAGTGTTTTTGGAATTCTGTTGAGCACTACCTGCCAGCCCTCTCCTAAACTGCTACCTGGAAAAGAACTGTTAAGTGAATAGTATCAGAAATTAAGTACTATATAGTGTTGTCCTAACATTTCCTGATAATTTCTAGTCTCATTTTGTGTCGAAATTAAGTGTTAACCTAAGCACAATTCTGCAAATCAGTGCATGATCCAATGCTTTGTTATTTTAACTAATCTTCTAACATACCCTTCAGTTCTCCTGCATTCTATGGATTTGTATTAGAAGTACAAAGCAGTGCTCAAGTGTTTCCAGATGTCCACTTACTCATCTTAAATGCTTGTCTTTCCTATTGCAACTTGGCTGTTGCATCTGACTGCCCACGCAGGGCAAGGCAGAAGAAAATGAGCTGGACCTGCTCTGTTAGGAAAGAGATGGGTCAGCTTTGCCTTCCAATCATTCTGCTTGAAAGCAGATTTGTATCTTTGTCTAGGATGCTAGGGAATTTTTGTGGCTAAAGAGAGCTCCATGTAATGCACTGTTCCAGCATGCACATGCTGAGAAGGTGTGAATGAGACCTAAGAGGCATTCTATCAATTTTAAATATTCTTAAAAGGAGTGACACAACTCTGGTGACAAATTTGACCATCTAAAGCTGGTATTAACTCTGGAGTTGAAAAATACTCCTTTACTGGGAGAGCTCAGTTGTGCAACTTCCTGTTTTCTACTGACTGTTCCACATTCACCCTTTCAAACCTCCAAACAGATAAAGCATGAACGTAACCAGAAGAGAAAGTGATTTTTTTTGGCCATTTTACCTCTAGAGAAAACAGTTATAGTTATCAATCCAACTTGCCATCTTTTCCACCCCTGCAGCTGGTCAGAAACTTTGAAGAGAAATTCCTCTCCACAGCAGCACAATGGATCATCACATTAGAATTACTACATCTCAAAACAGGAAACATATCCTTAATCTACTGGTTCAGAACCTCCTCTCCCCACCACCACAAGTCTTGAACTAGATCCACTTTAATTCTTTTGAATTTTGCAGTTGAATTTTGAAGAAGCATCCATGTTACAAAGCATGTTCATGGCATGCTGCAGAGAGCTTTCCAGTTACTGCTCATCTTTAGAAGTATTTTCATGACTATCAAAACCACTTATTAGTGGGGAAAGTTTGATATTCATACACTCATGCTGTAACCCTGCCCAAAAACCAGAGTAAGAGCTACAAGCTGAATAACAGTAATGGATATAAATTTTGAAGACTACTTTTAACTCACACAGTGGACACTCATTTTATAGAAGTTCTACCATTGGGTTGCATTTGTCCCATCTGTACTTTTCAACAAAAAGTAAGACTACCCAGCACATCTTCTGCAAGCATCAGCTGCAAGTAACTTCTGCAGCACAGATGCTTATATCAGACATCTCCCTTAAAATGAGCTTCCAGAAAACAATTACAGAACTTGCATTAATTTAGTTCCTGTCCAGAATCTAAGGTCTAACCACACTGGGAATCTTTAAACCTCTCACTTCATCCAGCAGTATACTGGCTCTCAGTCCAGGTGCTACTGGCATAGACCAGTGTGTTCAAGTTCCTACATAAATTTAAGAGAAACTTTGTGGTTTTCAAACAAATGCCCTAAGAATGCCCCAAATTCACCAGTCCCTTATGCATAATTTACAAGCACCACCACACCTGCTTCTTTTCTAGCTTGCACAGAACTCTGGTTGTGGGCTGCTGATAGGACTAGAACCTAAGAACAGCAGGACACACACATACTAGTTTGTTCTTATGTATAAGAAAAGTTATGTAAAGTGGTATCTGTTGTTCAGCTCAACGAGTACTAGCAAGGTATTTCTAAATATTTTAAAAGTGACAATGGCACAGATTGGAGGGGATGGAGGTGAACCTCTAACACTGGAAATACACTTGTTTCTGCATACTTTGGTGTCCAAGTTTATTTTCCACAAAGAATTACAACACACAACAGCATCTGTGCTCAAAAAAAAAGAAAAAAATGTTAAAAGCTACAAGTCAGAGGAGTATGACCACCCTTCTGCAGAAGGGCAGAGCTTTGCAACTGAAATCTCTCTTAGGAGTTAACTAGATACGCCAACCAGTTTGGAAAGATACAAATTAAGCCTGTTTATGCGGGTGATGTTGCTTTAGTTGTGTTTTTCTCAGGACTGATGTTGACAAAAGCAACTTCAAAGCATTATTCCACTGTTTACACTAAACAAAACACTCCCCACACTATTCCTGCGACCTCCTTTCTGGGGAGGGGGGAAACAAGACCTGTAATATCGGTTTGCTGTTGTCTTTTCACAAACTATTACTATTACCTTGATACTTGGAAAACCAACACTCAAAAGGGCTTGGGTTGTTTCGGGTTTTTTGAAAAACCAGACATGTCAGACTTTTCATCAAGAAAGATGATCAGTCTGCTCATGGCACCTTCATTTGGGTATAGAACTTATATTCTCCAATTCAAAATCTGAATGAAACAAAAAGCTGAAGCTGAGTTGAAATCAGTACTTTTTTTTTCTGCCTCAATAACAAGCTATTGTGAATCAAAATACTTTTACTCTAACAAAGAATTAGTTACATTTCAGTAAGTGTGACTGGAGATTCTGCAAGAGAAAAAAAAAAACCAAACTTCTAAGAAATCAGCTATGAAACAGAAAAAAGTGTGGCTCCTAAAAAAACCCAGAGCCCACGAATCTTCCTGTTCCACAGCCACCCAGTAAACAGTGTCTCATCACCAGTAAGTACCATTTCCTTTCAAACCTCAATTGATAGACAATACTTGAATTTGAACATTTCAACCATAAAAACAACTCAAACAACACCAACGTATCACTATTCTTATTACTAAGTTCTGGAATAAGTCATTACCAATATTTCTTGCAACCATGACAACCAAGTCTTGATCAGCACATTCAAATAAGATTTGCTTTCCTATGAAATGTCTGGAAGTGAGGTAAGCAGTGATCTGGGAGGCTTTCCTACCTTTTTTCCTTCAGCATCTCTTGCCTGAACAGCTTGTTTGCCATGGAAAAAGCTGACTTGCAGGCAAGTATATTCCATTTCCTTCTCTGGGATCTCACAGCTAGGCAAGTCCTTACAGCTTCCTCATTAATAAGCCAAAAGCACAAAGGGTGTAAGGAAGAAATGAAGAAAGATCCTGAGGTCCAGGACTCACCTTCAACACAGCTGTAAGGGTAGGCAGAGAGAACTAGCCCGCAGGTTGATCTTTTAGAAGTAGATATTATAAAAACATAATGGAGACCTTTACTGATGGAATAAATGTTTCCTATTTGGGGGGCATCTGGAAAGGGGCCTCTTTCTTGAAACTTGAAAGGTATTTCCAACACTTGCACTGCAAGAACTTGTATGAATGCAGAGGCCTTTCCACCACACAAAACGTGAAGACACCCCTCCTCTAAACCCTCATTTTTCATTTGAGAAATTACATTCCACTGCGGGAAGTTCCAATAAAAAGCCTACCCCTTGGGAACCAAGACCAAATAATCCCATTTTGTTAGGAGTGCTGTGGAAGGCCAGGTAGGAGTACTGCAAACATCAGCAGCAGATAGCAAGCTGAAGCCTTCCATTTGGAGAGCAATTACTGCCATTACACTCTTCTTGGCCCAGTCACAAAAGAGGATGATGTTTACAAACTCTGGAGCTCTACTGTTGTCTGAGGGGAGCACTTTATAAATTAGCTCCATCTGACAATCTTCAGGAAGACTGCACAGCTAGGGAGAGAGTGGGGTATTTTTTGCCACGGTTAATAGCCAACAGGCTGGCATCTCCACCTACCTGAGTTTGAACACTTCATTCCACTCCTCCCCCAAACTAAGCAAATTCAAAACTGGAGGGGTGTGTTACATGTGTATTCATATGGGGGTGGCAGGGGGAAATCTAGATGTCTAGACTATTAAGACTCATTTATTGCAAAAGGAGCACAAATAAAAACAACAGGTGAATAAGCTAGAGACAAGTCTTGGAGTTAATTTATCAAATTTAACTCCCAGGTAGACTCACCTCCAGTTAAAGAAAATTACCCAGCAACTAGGTGGAAGAATCCTACCAACAACCAGTTGCATGCATCTAAAAGATAAAACTTCAGGGAGGAACTCAAAGGAGTATTACAACACCTACTTTGCAGTGCCCAGTGCTGTGTGAAACAGCAATATAGTGTGCTTCTCTCCAAGGTGATGAAACTACTAGATCAGACCTTACCAGATACTGTATCTACAGGAAGATCTTCAAGTGAAGGTTGAAAATATTCTGATCTTTCTGTAATTGCAGAATGCAACCAGAGTTTCTCAATATGAGAGGGCCTCGATACATCATGAGACAGCAAACATTTTAGCTGTGGAGTTCTAAAAATCATCTTAGTCACGTATTAGCTTTAGCTAATAACTGTAGAAATAACAGCCCATCTTCATGTAGCACAAAAGAGGCCAAAATACCACATCTCTGACAAGACCTCTTCAAGAGAGGACATTAATACAGGTACCTCAGACCACATACAAAGCAGAGCTGTCTATAGATCCCATCTACACAAAAAGCTAAACCATCAGAAGCAAGCCTCCACAACCTTCTCAAAAACCTAGCACCAGATAAAAACTCAAAGCAAATCTCAATTGATTCAACCTTGTGACAAATTACACCTTAGAGTTTGTTCCCAATACCTCAGTACTGTCCCTAACCTATACAGCACCCTGCAGCATCCCTGAGTAAATAGGAAGCACACACCTCACAGTGCCAGAAGTCATTAGCTTCTTATATAGAAAAACTGCAGATCTGACCCAGCAGTAGTCACATCAGGACCTACCTAAAGAAAAGCTGATCTGTTAGCTACTCTCAGCTCACAGGACATTAAAGGTTCTAAAAGAGCCCATCTCTATTTTAAAGCAGTGCCTTTCACCATTACATGCACAGCAGCAATGTTGGGCCTGTGGAACATAAGTAATTCCTGCCTCTGCTTTTTATAGCTGTCTGCTATTCATCCCCACCCTAACTCCATCCCCCCTCTCCCCAGTTCCAGCATATCCACATCTCTGCTGCACTCAGGGAGATCAAGTTTCAAATCTGAAGTCCAAGCTGTCAGCTGTGGTTACTTGAATTTGAACAAATAACATTGGATTGATTGGCTTCCAAATCTTGTTTTTTTATGAAGCATAAAGAAAATAAGGATTCATCAGTGAAAACTCAGTTCCTCAGGTAGTTAGTTCCTCAGCCCACAGGTAGAAGGGTTCCTGTGATCTGAGCCTTCGCTGAGATCTTTCAGCAAGAAATAAGAATATAGATGTTTAATACCAATCCAAGCCAACAGCTACCACATCTACCAGTTTTGTTCAAACATTTTATTTTACTACAAATCCCTTCTGCCTATGCCACTTCTAGGTGCTTCCTGTGTGCCACAAGCCTCAACAAAAGTATTGGTTTATAAAATTAATCAGTACCTCACAAGTGATGGATTGGGGGTTTTTTGCCAAACACTTGAACAAGCATAACATTTATGACAAAAACCAATTTATTTAATCTCAGGTAGAGTGACCAGTAACTACAATTTTATTCTAGTGACTAGAAAAGTGGCATTCTAGAAGGTCTTGAAACCAGTTCAGAGACCAATTTAAACACAGATTAACCTGATTATTTCTCTTTCCATGGTATCTTTAAGAATTCTTTGTACCAACTGCCATAATCAAAGCAAAGTATTTCCACCTTGTCATTTAAACTTCCTGCTAAACATAATCACATTTTCAAAGAGCCTCATTTAATCCTGAGTTAATGACACTACTGAGTGTTTTCTGCACAAGTTTGTATTGATAAGCAAGGTTTCATGAAATAAGTTGTGATTTGTCAATTCCATGAACAGCTACTCCTTCAATCCCCAAAGCCAGCTTGTTTCTAGCTCAACACGAATTCTTTGATCTGGAGATCTGCTTCCCACTAAAATCCATTTCTTGACTACTTAATACTGAAGTCAATTGGAAAGTATACCCTGGCCAGAAGGGGAGGCTAGAGAACAGGAAAGAAAAAGAAGAAAAAGACATTCAGTGTTATGCCACTGCATGATGCTGTAACTGAAGGTGGAGGGAAGCAGGGTAGGTTTTCCATTCACCTTCTAAGAGATGGGATGATCACCATCCCTCCAGAAGTGGATGCTAAAAAAAAAAATCAGAGGTCCAGAGAAAGGCAACAAGAAGGAACAAAGAACAAACTTCCACAAGATGATGAATGGAAGATCTGGTCAAAACTGCTCAGCCTAGAAGAAAGAAAACTGGCATGTGATAGAAATCTACAAAGTTATGAAAGGCACTGGGAACAGTTAGAAACACATCATCCATATTCTTGCTCTTCACAGGAACAAAAGGGCATCAAATTAAGCTAAAAGGAGCAACAGTCAGAAGAAAATGAGATATGGCATTCATGCAAAACTCAAAAATGTTACACAGGTTACCTAAAGGTGAAGTGGTTTAAGAGCTTTGTGGGTCCAAGTGCAGACTGGCGTAAATACTTGGGAGAGATCAATCATAACTAGTTCCAGAAGTTTCCCCGCTTGCAAACAGAGCCTAATAGAATTAAATTCTCCATATCCTTGCCCTTAGACTTCCATCAATATTTGCTTCTGTTCCCTGAACTCTGGATGCCGTACAACTGCTGTTCTGAAGCAAATATGTCACCTTTTCTGATGGCTGACATCAAAACAAGAGACTACAAAGAAAACACAAACTTACAATGTAGAATTTTGAATGTCTGCTCAAGCCAATAGTATTTGTTCCAGGGTAACAGTGACCACGGAATGTTAAAGGAAAAAAAGGGAAGCCAAGAGAAACAAAACCCAGTTCATAACTAAATTATTATACCTCAGAATCCATCCTTGAAAGCCACGACAGAAGAATTTTTCAGAATTGGAAAAAAAAATTCTTTCTGCAATACTGAAATGTCATGTGCAATAAAAGAATTGCAAAAATCACTAAACCACGTAACAACACACATTCATAGCCAGCCCTGCCCCTGTTGCCATAGATGCAACAAATGCTATTCAGAAAAAAAACCAAGCAGAGCTAGCATTTTAAACTGAGAGATCTCACTATTTGGCATAGACTTTCTGATACTTCCCCTGAGGAAAATGCAATCCAGTCTTTTAAGACTAATTAAGTCAGGTGACACAGAGCAGAAAACATCATTGAAGCCAAGATAAGGGAAATGGATAAATACAGCAAGCATTTATCACTAACTCACTGAAGATCGACAAGTGTAAGGTGAAATACTAAGCTCACCAATTTTAAAACAAATTTTCACACAAGGATACTTCACATTTGTGATAAAAAACCTGGTTTAACTATAAGAAAACCACTATTTGTCTTAGGGAGGACTAAACTGAGGTTTACACAATAACTGCAATAATTAGGCAATTAATCTCCAAGCTTCAGCTATTCTATTTGCAGTAGACAAAGCCAATCCCTACTTCTAGTCCACTAAGTGGTTCTCCACTGTCTATGTATGCCACTGAGCCAAGAATCACCATTCCAGACAGACATGTTCCTCCACAATAGCTGAAGCACAAGCAAGAAATACCTCCCCCCTATTAAAACCCAGAACTCTGGCTCAAGAACCAGTCTGTAAGAAGGGAACGAAACAGCTTTCAAACCATCACCTATGCTCTCCAGGGGGAACTAAGGGAAGAACAGCATAGGAAGGGTGAAGCATGACTGCCACAAAAGCTCTGAAGACAAGAGAATCTGTGACAGTCTTGAAATACCAGCTAATGAGAAAGAAGAGTTAGAACTTTAAAGCTGGAGGGGAAAGAAAATAAAGTCCCAGACTTGCTGCAGAAGTTGCCCTAACCTGACTGGACCACCTCAAATGCAATACAGCTATCCATAAACTACCTTTAGTCTGCTCTTCTGAGACTCCACCTTGAAATGTAGGGGGGGAGGAGGGGCTGCAAACAGATGATCTTTCAGGTTCTTATCAACCCAAACCATTCATGATTCTATGATAAAACCTATCTTCAGATACTGTAAGAAGTCCTTGCCATTGCTCAAGATCCCAGACACAAACTACAGAAAGAAGATCCAGTCTCTTCAGAGCAAGCCAGATCACCCAGCTTTCTAACAGATGCTCCATAAATACTCTGCATGGATAACTAGAGTACTCCTCATAAAAGGAAACAGTAGATACATCAGCTTGGCCCTTTGGATCTGCCTCAATAGCTGACAGTCACTATGGGCTCAGTCCACTGCTTAGACAATGCATATTCACAGCTTCAGACGAGATCCTTTCCCTGAACTCAGGAAAAACATTTCAGGCCAAAAGGATCAGGGGTGAGAAAGCAGAAGTTAGACATCACTGGCCTTTCAGAGCCTTACCTATCAAGGTGAACCTATTTCAGGTGAACTTTTTGATTTATACTTTCGCATGCTGTCCAGTAGGGAAAAATTATCTTAAACATTTTGGTCACTACCCACAGAAGAACTTCTTCAGGTTTCTAACAAGTCATGGGAAAAGACTTCCAGAAACTCAGTACCATTCAACAACTCAGTAAAAGTGGTTTCTGGAAGAATGACAATATAAAGGATGTTATGTACCCGAAGTAAGATTCGCCTGCAAACAAGGTCTTGAACTATCCTGCTCATCACTTAGCTTTGCTTCAGTAGCTGATCAGAACTAATGCTCAGAAGAAACATTTGTAATTCTTTCTACTGACACAGCTCTGCTAATTAACTTACCCAACACATCTATATACACTAAACCTTAGTGCAATCTGCTTACAGTTAACCAATCTTTCAATATCCTTTGTTAATATGCCTATTCCAGCGAGGGTTTCTGGAAAGTAAATCAGGATACAAAATAGCATCAGCAAGCTTTTACTTCTTTACCTTAGAAGAAATTAGATAGAAAAGCCAACCACAAAAAAAAAACTATTCTAAACATAGCAGCTATCAAAACAGCACAATTCAGTATGCTATACTACAATTAAAAAGTATCCTATTAGTTTATCTGAGGGTAACCAAACAAGTGCCACAGTTTGTATTTTACCTGTCTCTCGGATGGGAGACTCTAGAGTAACCTTGCCAGATTTCATGTCTCTTTTTGACCGCTCTAAAGCAGATGCAGAAGGAAGGAAAATGAAATTAGCCCCACATGCACCAACCCTGCAAACCTGCTAGAACCTCAAGTAACAGCCTTCCCCTTCCATCCTGTTCAGGAAAATCACAGGACAAAAAGAAAAGTCAGAAACCTACCTGAAAACAGTTTGAGGCAAAGGGTCACCAGGTTTAGTTTCAATGGACATTTTGCCTGATCATCATATGTAAGGAAATAAGCTATTTACATCCTAGATACTTTAATGTCTTCATAGCTATTAAGAGTCCTCTCTGCCCCAGCAGTTGCCAGAAATCCACTGAGTTAATCCAATAGCAAAGAAGAAAGTATTGATTAAATTAGAGAACAGAGAAAAAAGCCTTTTAGAAAGGGATGTGTACAATACCAGGCAGACAGTGGGGTACCATGCTAACACCAGTTTATTGGATTAAAGATGAAGCTGTCAGCCTTGCAACCACCTTTGAACAGTTTCAGATAAACTTGATACTAACCAAGTATCCATGTCCTACTCTTTTCCTAAAGTTCTTCCAGAAGTCCAAGATAAATTAAATCCACTGTATGTACACTTTTTTGTTGCATTAATGAAAATGTAGGTAGATTGTCTCTTTTTATGTCTATGTAACAAGCATGAAGACCCATTAATGGTTAGGGCATGGCTTGTTTTATGCTAATATTTAGAATTCAAAAATGAACGAGTAATTAATACTGCTCTTCCCCTCCTCTCCATGTGGCACGGATATTAGTGTCCTCTGGGCACTTTAAGCCATGCATCATTATAATTTCAACTTGAAGTCAAGAGGGAATTAAACTAACTATGTAATAACATACTTTAATTATTGTTCTAACACAGAACACCTGCATGCACTCTCTTTTGTATTGGAAACACACATACTAAGAGGGTAGGCAAATACAGGAAAAAAAAAAAAAAGTTTTTTGCCCCCGAGTTCTATGTATGCAAATTTCCAGGGAAGAAAGTGTTTTATCTTAACCCTTTTAAATAATGTTAGCTGTTAACAGCACTGCAGACTTTCCCTTTGTTTTTGAAAAAGCAAATGCCTACAAACCCAATTTAAACTAATGAGCCAAGATGTCTTGCCCTAGGAAGGGAGAGGCCCATATTCAACTTTTGTTCCTCCAGGGGCAGGGATTAGGGCACTGTTCTGCCAAGCTCTCTTCAACCCTCTCATCAATCCTACACAATTGAGCCAACTCCAGGGCCAGTCTGGCAGCAGCAGTCATTTGAAGGAGGACACGAGGCAAAGGCTTCCCTGTCCCACAGTGGTGGCAACACTGATCAAACATTTGTAAAGCTCCAAACAAGATGCATCCTTTTTCTCCAGTGGTGCAAGCCCAGGTATCACCATAGGCTTTTTCACTGTAAGGAACACATATTTAGGTTTTATTGCTACATGAACTGCGGAACATTTTCAGATAAGTAGAACCTCACATTTCCACAACAGGCTTATTGAATAGATCATAAATTTTCTCATGGCTAGTAACAGATACCAGTAATCCAGAAGGGGATAATGTACTTAAACAGTCCTTTATTTCAGCCCCAAACTGAACAGTGACTCAGTTTTGAATTTCCATACACATTCGTGGTTGGCAGCGAAACAACCAAAGAAAACATTTTATTTCAACTTCAGAGACAGCTGCTCACCTTCTCTGACAACCTCAACTCTCGCAACCAGGACACTGCAGAAACAACCAAAGCTATATTCGTATCTTGCTGTTAGCCCTAAATTTACAGGAGTAAGTTGATCAGAAAATTAAAAGTCACAGCTCTAAGAAGTGGTGTCAGTTCTTTCATATACATCAACACTTGCAAGGAACTGAAAGGATTAAACAGGAATTCTACACACATCTAAGTGGGAGCACCAGAGTTTAGTTGTGAAAAACCATACTTCATAAATATGTTCCTCTAACAAATGCATCTCATTTTTTACTAGCAGCAGGACTGAATCTCCTGAACAACACTCTGTGGCTACAGCAAAATTCTATCACATTTGCAGCACCAACCATTACACTGTATTTAATTACTATTAAAAATTAACTGTTTACATCAGCAAGTAAGCACAGTACACAGGCTATGTGGCCTGCAGTTCTGAAGGTATCTAAATATATGACAGCCAAGACTTGATCACCATAACAAAGCAGCATCAAAACTTTGATATCAAATCATAAATTTCAGATTATTGTAAACTGGAGGTGAACTGATACAGATTTATACTGCTAGAAATCAGACAAACTCCACAAACTGTTTCGCCTTTGGAAGTGAAGCTTTGTAACAAGTGTAGACAAATATACAGAACAACCTTTTAAAGCAGGCACTTGCACTGTAAATTTACTCTAAGTGAATTAAGAGTGCTTCTCTATTTTTTCCCTTCTCCCATTGATGTGGATCTGCAGCTACAAAAGGGATTAACTCAGCAAGGCTTCAAGTTCATTTAATTCTTGACCCCGAGCTACTTCTCTGGTGGGTACCAATATTGAGGATTTCTTCTTAAGGATGAGCATCAATGGAGAAAAGAATGAAGCAACATAAAATAAGCTAATATTAAAAAGCTTGTTGACTAATTTTACTAGTCCAAAGCTGAACTCATAAGAATGTGTACTAGTAACTATATTTTCCAATTTTGTTAGTACTTCATTTTCCACAGACTCTTCCACTCTTCTGTCTTCTACAAATTCCTCAGCAGGCTAAAATTTCACAGACTACCCAATCTGAAATCCATCCTAAGGGCTCCGGGACAAACAAATTACCACTGGTAGCTAGCTGCCACGAGTCAAGACTATCTTTTTCTGCCACCTAAAGCTTATTTTATACACCTAACATTTGCAGTGATTTGGGAACAGATATTAACAGCTTGGGAAGATCTGTTGATATGCAACAGTTTATTCTGTCTAAGCCCTGTGACAACAATTTGACAGTCCACAGTTTAAACCCCAGAACATGCAGTGTTAAAAAAAATAAATTTGAATTCTGGAAATTAACCTCTAAAGAACTGCCACTGGCTAGGTTTGAGCAACCACCTTGCCCTTCATCTCTTACAGAGCAAGAGGCAATGTGAAATGACAACAAATTATAAACTGTACAACCCTGATGTTATCACAGCTTAGCATCAAACGTCAGAAGGCACTGCAGGAGCACAAAACACTTGACAGTCAACATCCTAAGTGTACATGCAAGACCAAATGCTTCAGTTTCTCTCCTTCTTCCCCTTCCTCACCTTCTTACAGAAGAAAGCACTGGTCTGTCTGAATCAATCTTGGAAACAATACCCTGTTTTGCAAAGGTGTCCAGAAGCCAAATACAACAGTAAACCATCTGGGACCTATACATAAATATATCGTTTAAACAACAGTTTATAACCAACACGGGAGCTGCTATCAGCTCACTGTTGTGTAAAAAAAACCCTGTCATTAGTAAGGAGCAGCAGATGGTTATGCTTGCTCTTAACAGTCAATGTAAACATGTCCAACTTCTAGACTTTGCTGATTATATGCAGGCAGTTACAGTAAAAACTCCCTTTTGTGATATAAGAAAAATTGTGTTAGTGAAACATCAGAGAATTACACTGATCAAAAGCACAAACTTTTTTTTTTTTTTTTAAACAGTGCAAATAAAGGAACTGCCACTAAAATCTATTAAGCAGCAGCATAGGTTACGAGACCAGTGCTATTAAAATTGTCCTTACTCAACAGGAAGAAAGGAAAATGGGACCAAAAATGGCACTCCCTGAAAAAGTTCTACTTCAGTCTTTACTGGAGTAGCTCAACAATTACACTATTTACATTTTTCTCAACTTTCTCCTTAAATCATGCTACAATCAAGCCTTCCAAGTATGAACAAGCTCCTTAATTAGAACTTAACTTCTCCAGCCGGAATCACAGACCTTTAACATTAAAAGCATAGACTGGTTTTAAGGTAGACATTTCAACTTTACAATGCTATAAAAAGAACTACATGTATTCAGGGGAATAAAAAAAATAAATCACTGAAAGAATCCTATTTCATGTTTTAGGTTAACTGCCAGCTCATAGGATACAAGCTGCATGTACAGAACTGCTTCAGAAGGAGAAAGGAAAACTAGCTCTACTTGAAACTAGCATTTACTGCCAACTGTAGATATTGCAGCAGTATTAATATTGCTTACTCACTAAAAGTCCCCAGAAATACAAAATTTAACCAATTTGAATGTTATATGCTCAAAGGTACTTCAGCTAGTATGTTCAGAGCAGCAGAACACAGAGACTGGAAATCTAAGGACTGTGTGGAAGCAGGAGGCACTGCAAGAACCATTTAAGTGTAATAATAATTAAATAGCAATGTACTCAAGAAAACACACCAGGACACATCCTGCTGGGAACAAGATATACATAATCAGGACTTTCAAGCCCAAAGCAGGATGTAAACAGATTGCAGTTTATGTACTAATACTCCAGTCTTATCTCAGATTTAAAAAAAACAAAAAAAAAAACAAAAAAAAAAAAACAAAAAAAAACAACTTCAGAGAATGAGCACCTGTGCATCTGTCCAAGGGGTATATAATTGGTTACTCAAGGACTATTAGGCTGTTTCTTAGCAACCTCTGCAAGCTCTAATCAAGTAAGACTAAGACTGTCATTTAGCCTTGAAATGCCTTGCCCCTTCCATCTCATACAGCATTCTAACTGCTACTGAGGAGCAAACAGCCATTTCAACCACGGATAAAAATCCACACTTCTGATGTTTCAGCACATGCTCTCAGAAGACCTTCACATTAAATGTTTCTTATACTTTAGTATCTGAAACAGCAATTAAT
Organism: Florisuga fusca; assembly: GCA_038090715.1. Taxonomy (NCBI): domain Eukaryota; kingdom Metazoa; phylum Chordata; class Aves; order Apodiformes; family Trochilidae; genus Florisuga; species Florisuga fusca. The sequence continues at coordinate 14,151,266 of JAAWXA010000014.1, forward strand.
ACATTTTTAAGTTTCCTCCCTCACAAAATAAAGGCTAACTGCAACTAAAAAATAACCTTTATTTTGAAGTTTAATTAGCAGCCATAAGATAAAGCACAACTTTATAAACAACAACATTTCATAGCAGTAAAAACTCTCAGAATATAATTGCAGGAAAAATGCTTAGTATCAAAAGCAGCAGTAGAGACCTTTCAGGGAAATATCAATAATTTATCTCACAGAGAAATGGTGATGCTGAAATACATCTCCTGTGTTGCACACACTGGATTTCTCAAAGCAAGTGTCTTTCAGCAAAACTCAGACTAGGGGGGAGGGGAAAAAAAAAAAAAAGCTCCAAAGAAATCAGAGTAATTGAAAAATAACTCATCTGGTTCAGATGAAAAATAACTCATCAGTGCTAGTTTAGCTTCATTGCTCATCTATAATAGCAATGAATATATAGTCTCCACTTAAGAGAGCAGTCTTAGAGATTAAGTTTTATATGAAGTATCTTCCTTACAGAGTAAACAAAAGCACCAAAAGCCTATGGCTAAATCAGGAATGGCCACTCCTGCCCGACTCAAGATTATCTACAAGAGAGGCACCACAAAGCTCTACTCAGCTCTCCCCCTGGGTGTAGAGCAGGGGAAGGCAGAGCACTAAGAGGGTCCCACAGTTCCAGGGGAGTCAGAAGTCCAGCAGGTGCCCAACACAACCTAGCACAGATGGCCTTAGCCATCCACACTGGTTCATTCCCCAGCCCTGGGGGGCAGAGGCAGAGGAAAATGGTCAGACTACACATCCACCTCCTGTGGATGAGAGCTGAACATGCAGCTCAATCACCAACTGGATATGGTGGACAGTACTGCCAGTGGCCATCTCTGGCCGAAGACTGATGAATTTTAGCCACCCACTAACCAGAAGCCAGAGGAGCTTCCTAGCAAAAAGCCCACCCAAGGTGTGTGAGTGCTAAAGAGGAAGAAAATTCTGGAGTTATTGACAAGGAACAGAAGCAGCTATCCTTTGGGTAAGCATTAAGGAGCTAGCAGGAAAGTGAGCCTCCCTTTTTAGTGCCTTCAGTAGGCTGAAAAGCTCTGAGAGCTCTAGAGCAAGCCAGGCAAATAGGACCCAGAGTTGACAAAACATTGGCCCTGTTTTCAGAAGAGGAGGGAGGGAAGCTTTCAGGCACACAGTAATTTAAGGCTTCTGTAGCTGACTAAGTATACAAAACGATCATAGCTGCTTTATGAACTTAAGAGTTGTTTCTAAAGTATGTTCACAGCATGTATTTCAGAGCCAGCTTTCACACAAAGCAACACCTACAGGAATAACAAGGAGTCAGGCTACACAGAAAGGATGAATTCCACCCATCTCACCTACACATAGTGACTCAGTGGTGTTGCTTAGAAGAGGGGCCAGACAGCAACTGGATCACAGGGACAGCACAAACACGATTTTTAAAATATTGAAAATTTTTTAAATTATCATTTACCTTGCACATCTATCTCAAATACAATCCTTCTCATACAAGCAAAACTTTGTGGCAACCAATTAATGACAAAACATTATAAAAATACACTAAACCATTTTTGGCATTTTTACATCCAGAAAACATAGTAGTTTTACATTAATTCTTAGACAAAAGTGGGGTTTTGTGGTTTTTTTGCAGCTTTTGTGCTGACAAGCAGTGAACTCTAACAGTAGCCCAAAGCAGCATGGTCTTGTGCACAGAATACACACGGTAGCATCAGACACAGAAGGCAGATTTTGCAATGGAAAGCTTCAACATCTACACCAACACATTTCCTTGAACTTCACAGGGTGGCTCAGAAGGTCCACCACACAGTGGGAACTGCCCAGTTGGGCCAAGCATCACAAGTCTGATACAAACATAACCAATTACAGCTTTACCCCAACCAACTATGTTAAAGATAAATCTGACTGTTTAAGATTAAAGCTACAAGTAGTGATGTCTTTAGTAGACCTTTTGTATGCAGATGCTTTTTTTTTCCAGAAAAAAGTGTTTGAAACCTCTTCAAACAGCCCAAAGACAGTGCTATGAAGCCTCCATCATGTTGTGGTGTTTCTACCTCACCCTCTTCTCCAGCTCACATCTTCTAGTGTAAACCTGACTACTTTAATACCAATTCCATTTGCAGTCAAAGATTTAATGTCCATGCCAGCTGCATGGCTAAGCGTGTAGCATTTCATTGTTAGGCTGGCAGGAGTACCTTCTGGAGTAAAGATGAGAAAGTTGATGAGGTATCTAAACATACCATTCTCAGTGTCTGGGGGCTAAGGTTATTTGTCTGTAAGTTCTGAGTTCAGCCTCAGTGTTTCTAATAAATAATCAAGTGTTTATTTAAGGAAGCTTTCAAGGAGTATAAATAGAAGTGTTCTTTACTATCTGACCATCTCTGTGACGTTCAAAAACCACTCAGAACTTTGAGGTATAAAAGGTTAAATAGTTATCAAGATACTGTCTTCTGAGGCATATTTATTTCAAAGGCAAGAAATTACTGATTTAGTGACATAAATGTATGCCCGATTAAGAGTGCAAAGAACATTTCTGCTTAAAATTAGAAGACAGATTTTCTATAGTTACATGAAACTTAAGTCTTTAGGCTTTCTATTCTGGGTGAGCTGCAAATAGTTGCTGGCACACACACCATGCCAATAATAAATCCCTTTTTCCAAGAGTGGTTCTGAAGTGCTCACCATTAAGGCTTTGATTCTTTTTTAGAGGTGACACCTGCAGCTGCTATTGAAGTCAACTGATGTTGTCACTACCCAGCATTGCTAAAGTCAATTTCTAAAACATCACCTAGTTATCTTCTAAGAAAGAGCGTAACAAAACCTGCAAGGTGCTCTTTGCATTTGCATTACTTAAAACTAAAGGGATCTCATTTATATAATAAACCACTTCTCCAACATCAGCCTTTCATTTCTGATCAAGAAAGCTGGATGGCAAATACACGACTGAGCAGGTGAAAGCAAACAATTCCCTGATCTACCCCCCTTCAGACTGAGGAAATATGTTTTTTGATCCACAGTACTGCTGTCCATGAATTGCAAAAGGTAGGGGAAGGCTTTGTGAGCAAAAGGACTAGAAGTGTTCTATCAAAGTAACAAACAGTTCAGTATGCCAGTTACCACCACAGCAGTCCTGAAGTCTACTCACAAGCCAACCAGACAGAATCAGTGAACAAGCAGCAGGGAAGCAGGGGGGGGAGAAGTGGTCAACTATTGAAAAGGAAGCTTTGTGTTATCAGCAGAGCCATCCTACTGGAGAAAAAAAGTTAAGCTACTGGCAAAAAAACCATAAAACATTTATGTACTTCATCAAGACATGGCAGACAGCCACACGTGCTAACTTCCTCTGCTCATGAGGTGTGATACGTGGGCAGTATAAACCACCACTAATCAGGTGATTTCTACATTTTGGTAGAAGGTCTTGCTCAGGACCATGTGCTTGAATGCACTTATTTTTTTAAGGGGAGTTTCAACAGAGCAAAGAACAACTACTCAGAGGTAAAGCTTGCTCTGTGTCCCTTGACTCTGGTCTTTTTCATAAGTGTACACACTGTTCCTCTGGTACAGCTGTGTAGGAACACCTTTTTCAGCATTAAATGGCCTAACTTTCCACTGCCCAATTTAAGCATATCTGTCATGATGGGTTGTCATTCAAGCTCACAGAATGCACCTTTACACTATCAGGGAGCATGGAGTAATCTAATCCAGGATGTTTTCATTACAAAGCCTCATGATCCTGATCAGAGAGGAGTGATGGCTGTGTTAAGACAGAAGGTAGACCAACCGTGAATCCACTAGCCAAACAAAAACAGACAAGCATATTTCCTGCAGTCACACTCTCTAGTTCCCTACAGGCACCAAGGATCCCAGATAATGAAGGCCAGATGCCTTCCAGGACCAAACCACCTTCATAAGATACACAGGTTTTCAAATAAGAAGGATTGAGAGACCTTGATGTGGAGTCCTATACTGAAGAATAAAAGATCCAAAAGACCCAAATGGAACACTCTATCCATTACGTAATAAAAGCTGTAAGGTAAAATATTCCTGCTCAGCTTTTGGCAGGGGTGGGGAGGACTTGCTTTCGAAGAAATTCAACCTTTACTGCTGCAGCCAAGTTATCCTCTCAACAGCTTTATGTATTTGATGGCTCATGCTCCCGTGTATGTTTTAGATCACAATTGAATCCTTCCAGACATTTGGATGAGACTCATGTGGGCTTCATGTGGATGAAACCCACAGAGCCCGGATACTAAATTTATATACTTTCATGCACTTTTATCTACCTGAAAGTTGAATACTTCAGAAGAGGTGTTATAATCCCACTCTAAGAAAATCAAATATCATTGCTTTAAAAAATGGTAAATTAGTTACCCACATTCTAATGGGGAAGGCACCCCTTACTCCAGCAAGTTGTGAGGGCTGCTGGAACCTTTACTACTGCTTCTTCAGTTTGATACACAGAGTCCTAGCTAAGCAACAAGGAAGGAGAAGTTGCTGTTTTCTGCTATTTATCCCCAAGGCCATGAACTCTGAAGTTCACCTGTGGAGTTCAGAACATGCTGCACTGGCTGTCAATCACACCAGAATCTCAAAAATGGAGGGATCGAGGGAAGATAATGATGCATAATGTAACACAATTTCAACATCCATGACTAGTCAGAACAATTCCTCTATGTGACTAATTAACTGAAATAATGGATGCCATACCAATATTTATGGTGCAGGAAAAGCTGTCAGTTCCCTGAGGGAAGGAACAGGGTGGAGGGAAAAACCACACACACAACTCCATTTCATGCCATCTTGAAATGAAGAATGAAAAATAGTTCCACAAACGCACCCAGCAGAACGGCTATAACATTAAAACACCATCTTCAGAAAGAGCCTTCAAAGTAATCCTGCCTTCATGAAACCCAAATCTAACATTCTACCAGTAACTTGTTGCTGATAAATGTAGTGCAAGGTATTTCTGAAGCTTTGGTGCCTGAACAAACAGCTTTGTGCTGTTTAGAAGTGGTGACCATTAGAAGTGGTCAGGACTAATGAGCCTAAACTGTGTGGGTGATCAGAATCAATTCCTCAAAGCTACTTCAATTCTTCTGTCTTTAAGTTGCACTTAAAATTTAATTGCATTTTTTTTTTTTTTTTTAACAATTTAACCAAGCATTAAGCTGAAAGTTTTATACCAAGAGGCAAAGAAAAAAAACCACACAAGGTAAGTGGGTGAAGAAGACAGCTGTATTGTCCTAGCTGTTCCTCAGCCACTCCCACTGCCAGATTTCTGTGGATGATGTATCCCAAGGTAGCAATTTTTAAAACTTTTTGGCAATATCCCAAGCTCCTCTTACAAATTAAGGATCAGACTAATGATATTAAAAAAGAAAGGAAAACAAACTGGATAACTGACACTATCAGGAAATAGAAGTCACTGAATTCTGGTACTGCAGCTTTACAGAAGAGACATTTTTCCATAATTCAGGGTTGGGTTTTTTTTAATTTTACGTGGTAAAATAAAATAAAATCTGTATAATAAAACTCAGGCAAAAAAAAAAAACCACCTTTCAAAATACTCCATGCCTTACAGCTATTGCTCACTCAGGACACTGCGATATCAAACAGACATCAAGAAAACCTCCCTTGAGGGGAGTTATACATTAAATCATCAGTCTCCTTACGTAAGGGAGTTATTCAGGTGAGGCTCAGTAAGAAGTCAACATATACCAGTGCTGCCTTCCACTTGAGTTGTACTTCTCAGTCTTTAAAAGCTGAGATAAAACTACTGAATTAAGTCATTTGTTCACTGTCAGCACCAAGACAAATTCATAAGTGAGGGGCATGCTTTCTGACTCTTTAGCCTTGACCCTTCCCAGCATGCTCAATAAAACAATGTTCATTTTAATATTTTGCATAGGAAAAAAAGTCCTATGACACAACAATATCCAAATTGTTGTTTCTTGTTTGCAAACTTGAGAGAATATTATTTGAGAATAACATTGAAACTATCCCAGGGAGTTGAAACCTAACACATAAACTCAATCTATTAAAAACAAACAACCTTATGTTAAACTAACATTAAGCCTCTCCTTACAGTCTCACCTACAGTTGTGACAAAGATGCCACATTACCCATCAAGAGACTGAACATCCAGAGTTGAAGACACAACTGCAACACTCAGGAGGAACTTCTTTCCATAAGTGCATCCATAGTCTGCAATACAGGGACTGCTTCTTACAAGTACAACTACTCCACAGCCTATTTTTAGAATTGAGGGTGGGCAGAGAGAGTATTCAGTTAAACCTTCCAAAAATCAGCCAGCCAGCCAGCCACCCACTAAACTGCAGTGGCACTGCTTAAACGAATTACAGGCTGTTTTGCAACAACTAAAAAAAAAAAAAAAGTGGAAAAAACACTTTCAGTCCTTTAAAATGCTGGAGGCAATGGTAGGAGAAACAGCAGCAGACAGTATTGTATGCTGGAGACATTGTGGTAATTTACCTGCAAGAGGCAGGTCAAACAGGCCCTTCTTAGGACTTGATGAGCATAGAGCAACAATACCCAGCAGCTGCAAGATAGGAATGTGCTTGTTCCACTAGAGAAAAACCAAAAAAGGCTGGGCTTAGGGACCTCCACTGCAAGGATTATCAAATTCTCCTCATTTCAAGTAGCAATACTAGCAACTGGCAAAATAAACGTGTGCGTTAAGTCGTTCTTAGTTCTTTATGCAGATAACATAAAAAGTTTGAGGTGTTAACGATACTGAAGTGTCCTACTAAAGAGTTCATTGTTTCATTAAACCTGTATTCAGTGTAAAGAGGAGAAATAACCTTCCCTTTGATCTTAAAAGGGAAGAGTTCCAAATACACTGCTTTTTATGGCATTGACTGTATTTGTTAAGAGGAATCTTCTTACATCCAAGAGGCCATAGGACCAAGGAAGACTGAACACCCCAGAATCTAATTGCTTCTGCAGAGAAATTTAACCTCTCTACTAATTTAAATAAATAAATAAATAAATATCTAACTCCAGTAAAATTCACAACTTTAAACTGTGGCCAGTTCTTAATCCAAGGTACACATCCATCAGCTTGGAAGGTCCCTGGCAGCATGGACAGTTAAGAGACATGTGGACTGGTTTCCTCTGGCACAAAATAACAAGCAAGGAGTTTTGTCCCTGACGGTTCCTAGCAGGAGTTTTCCAAGTAACAAAGATCCTGCGAGAAACCTATCTCAAGAGGTCAGCGAGGGCCATTTCATCTCCTAGACACCAGGTGCCAGACACGATCCGGCAGGTACCGGGGTTCTCAATACTCATCTCCCTCCAGAGCGAGGGCACCGCACCATCCCCATTCCTCAGCGCTTCGCAACTTGCCAGCTCCCACCCCGTGGCCCACTTGGAAGGGCCGAAAGCAACAGCTGTGAAACTCCCTGCAGGATCCTACCTGCCTGAAGCCGGGCAGCGAGCCCGGCCTTTNCGAGCCGCTGCCAGCCGCACCTACAGCCTGTACGGCAGCCCATCACGCAGTCAGTCCGCAGCCGCCGACCATTCCCGCAGCCGCACCCCGGTGCCCGCACGCCCGGGCCGTCCCCGCCAGCGCCCCGCCGCCGGCAGCTCCTTGCCGCAGCCCCTGCGCCCTTCCGCTGAGCGATGGCAGCGCACACCCACCGCACCCCCCTAAGCCGGTCGTGCCCCGCAGAGTCGGGAGGAGACCAGCCCCGCCCGGGAAGCGCACCGGCAGCTCGCCCCGCTTTCTAACGGGGGAGCGGGCAGGCGCTGCAGAACCGACGAGAGGAGGTGGAAAGGGGTAGGGGGAAAAAAAACAACAACAACAAGGGCGATAACACCACCGCTATTATCAACCTACCGGCCAAGCAAACTGGAAGGGAATAACAATCCTGCCCGTCTCGGGGGTTCTGCCTTGATGGGAGTATTTGTTGGTGTTCAAATAGAATATATTTCCACCGAGAACGGGGGTAGATCCGAATCCGTAGTTGCAGGGTCCGACCGGAGTGATCTTGGCCTGATATTCCTTGAGGCAGACTTTCACGTAAGTGTCGCACTCGTCCCGGGTACAGCGCAGGTTCTCGGGGCTTTTCATGCCATCGCAGCATTCCCCATTGAACAACTCGCCGTTTACATTCTTCACCGAGTTAAGCTGCAGCTCGAAATAGCCCGTGGATCGGGACACCTAAAAATAAAAATCAAAGGGGAGACAGACTCGTTACTCCACCGCGGCCGGGGGCAGCGCAGGGAGTGCGGGGCTGCGGCGCGGCGCTCTCCGCTTCCCCCTCTCCAACTTTCGCCGGCGAAGGGCTTAACCCCGCCGCGGCAGCATGTACATATATATATATATGGTATTATATTATATACATATTCCATTACATATATATAATATTATGTACATATATGTAAGATACGCGCAAGGTGGTTACGGAGCAGGAAACGAGGGAAGAGAGCCGCGCCGCCGGGCCGGGAGCGAAGCCCCCCGTGTTCCCCTACCTGCACGCAGGAGGCGAGGAGCAGCGCCAGGCCGAGCGCGGGGGCCCGGCTCCTCCGACCGGAGCCCCGCATGCCTGCTGCTCCGCGCGGCCGCCTCACAGGAGCCCGCCGAGCCCACCGGCCACGGACCGGCGGCCGCTCGCGGCATGGGCGACGGG